>VZSV01000013.1:10381288-10415004 GCA_013398735.1 Nothocercus julius | reverse complement strand
AAAAAAAAAAAAAAGAATTTTTTGTCTTCTAGTTAGAATATCCCTCTTGATAATTGAACAAGGAACTATTTTGCACCTTGCAATGCCCTGTAGATTTGAATCTGTAAATATGCACTGATGCAAATTTTCAAACAGTGGGAGAACAGTGGGAGAAGTTTTTAACGTGTAAGGGAGATATATAGACACCTATATGACCAAGCCTGTGGCTTCGTCCATACTTACTGACATACAAAGCTTATCGTGATACCTACACTGCTCTTCACCTTTGAATTAACATCTGCAACACTAAAGTGCTTCTGAAAAGACTTTCCAACATTTCCAACCATGAAAAACTGTGATCAATGAAATTGTCTCTTTTTCTTCTTCCATAGGGAGGGAAAAAAAAAAAAAAAAAAAAGCCTGGACATTGCTCTGAATCACTGTTGCATCTGCACACTGAAGACAAATGAATTATTCTGTTACAGTATCAGGTTCCAACTTATTTGACAACAGTCACAAGCAGGCAAAACAACAACACACCTTTTAATAAAAAGCCACCATAATGAAGTCACACTCTTGTGCATAAACAGTAAAAAAATCAATGCCTGCAGTTATATGACCACTCATGCACTAAAGTGCTTTGCTCAGTGAATACTTGCATGAAATCAATGTTCGTCTGTTCTTCTGGAGAGAAAAACAGCAGTGTCTGACTATACTATAGCAAGACAAACTTGAATTCTCAAGTAAATATGATAGAAGTCCAGATTACTTCTTTTATCATATTATTACATATGTAAATCCATAATTTAGAAACAGCTACTAATACATCACCTACAGCAATGTACTAATACATTGCTGTATTAATAAAATGATATACTAATACAGTGTACCTCACATATAAATCATTCCTAGTCCTCAAAAAAGTAAGAATTTTTGAATATATATTTTTAGGAAAGATAAATAATTTCATAACTTTAATAGTTATGAAAACTCTTAGAGGTACCTATACTGAAATAATATAACAGAATATTCTTTGTCAAAAGGTATAGAATGGAATGTAAGGGAAAAAGAAAGTATAACATATACAAAAGTAAAAAAAAAAAAAAAAAAAAAAAAAAAACTAAGGCTGAAGTTTATATATCTATGCCCATTACTTACACATTTACTGCTAGTATGTATCTACATTAGTCTAATTATCTATTGATAGCATTTTTTTTAAATTTCCAAGTGTTAGTGCTGTTCTTTATTGTAAATTATTGTCCATAGTATTGCTTGTGGTCTAATACTACTGAATCTTTATTTTTAAAGTTTACTTTTTTTTATTATTTATTGTAGACAATATGCAGTTGTATTTACTGTTGCAATAAAATAACTTGCTTTCTGGCAGGATTCTCCTGAAGCAGTGTCTTGCGCTACACTACTATTTTTTTCCTATCTTTCCCCTCCTTTTAGAATTCAAGGAAAGCAGTGACCTGGCTGTGGAACTTATTTCTTGAACAGCAGGATCTGGATTTTTGGCCTTCTCCTTCGTTCTCCCTATTTATTTTCAAAAGCTCATTTAAAAGCTGGTGTTTTCCAACCATAATGATTCTCTGTTTCTATGATGTTTGGGTTTAAATTATTTAGTCCTCGGCTACCTATATAAAGGATTTCCTGGATGCTGAACATTACTGAATATATCCTGATATTTTTTTCTGTAAAATAATTCTACTTCCAAATCTGTTCCAATATGAATCTCAAAATATGCAGTTTATAAAGTTCTGTAAATAAAATAATTTGTTCACTGTTAGGTGGCTTTTTTTTTTTTTTATGCATACTATATAATAATCCCACTGAAATATACCTGAAGTCATAAATGACATATTATAACCCAATGTCTTACAATATCATAAAGATATCTGGGCAATGGAAAATAAAAGCACACATATAAACTACCATGAGAGATAGTCTGTCAAATATGATTTTAAAAAAAGTGTGCTTTTAAGATAGTGATATGATATTAAGGCTGATTTTTCATGCATCATACTAGTTGAAAGCTGTCCAGATAAGCAAATCAACATGTTCAGTAAAAATTAGAAAGAATGCTATGGCAAAAGCTTTCTGATACAGAACTTGAAATGCAACTGGCTGCTTAGCACCTTAGAGAAGAAAGACCAAAGTCATATAAAAAACAATACATTCTTATTAATCCTGAAATAATGTCTTGAAAAGAAACCAAAGATTTTAACCTAAATAAAAAGAAAATTTAAAATTTGACATTAGTAATCTAAACCCTATTAATAGGGATAAAGACTCTGAAATATCTTTGAATATCTTAGACCCAGAGGTGAATGATACAATACGTTTCTATGGAGGGTATGCTATGCTAAGTGCATAATCATAGGCTACGCTACACTACGGTACCTGAGAGATCTTCCTGATTATGAAGATGGATACCTTGACATATCTCACCTTGACTATCTCACCTTGACATATCTCAGTGTTATTTTGTTATGACGTTTTGCTATATCAGTGTAATGTACTGTGCCCCCTGCAGCATCTTCCCCTTTCCCGCATCTCAGTTTCTACAGGAAGAAAACCTGAGTGTTGTACAGAAAATGATTTGCCTTGTGCACTCCAGGCCATCTCCCAGTCCATCCCCTAATCAAGATGTAACTACAGGAGCCTGAGGAGATGTTTCTATCACCAGAAATGTGCCATTTCCCAACAATATGAGATGATCGAATGGATGATATTAATTCTTCCTGGAAATCTTGCCTCCCATATAATTGTAGGCTTCACTGTTTGTTTTTTTGTTCTTTCGTAAGAATTGTTTTCTTTGGAGTACAGATCTTCTTTATTACTTGCTGTCAGCACTTGCTTTAGCAGAGCTGAGTACAGTCACTTATTTTGCTCCAGCTTCCCAGAAACCTTGGTCCTTGTACCTTACCCTGTCCTTCTTCTGGAGGACAGAAAGTCAGCCTGTTTTAGCTTGTTTTTCTTTGTTGTTGTTGTTGGTGGTTTTATTTTTAGATGTTTCATTTGGGTCCTGAATCCTGTGCGACTGTGAACTGTACTCAAATCTTTGCACCTTGTGAAGCCCTTCACCCATACAGTTCTTTGGAACTCCCCTAAGGCTGGGAGTCCCTTCTTTCAGTTCAGCTCTCTTGGGACAACCTCAGTGGAGGAATATTTGATTGGAGATATGTGAGGCTGTGTTAGAAGGACTCAAGAACTCCTGAGGTTTGTAAAAGCAAAAATCCAGACATGCTCTCTCCCCTGTCTCATCCTTTCTTGTTTTAGAGTCTGAGGTTTGACAGAGTTTGGGCTATCCAGAGTAGCTATTACCCTTCATGTCATCTGTACATGCTTCTTAAATTTAAAAGATTCCACTTACAGGCAGTTTATGCCTCTTTTGACCATCTTCTCAGTTGAACATTGACTGGTGGTCAAATCACAAAAACGTATGAAGATATTGCAGTGTCAAGACACTTTCAATAATTCCAGTTGAGACTCTTGCTTTGCCCCTTCTGAAAGTTTTTGCTGTTCAGATAATCTACACTTTCCTTTTCCCACCTTCCTTCCATTACATTTGGATTTCTACAAATGAGTTCTCTTCCACATTCTGCTGCTCATGTGTTGGATGTTTTGCTTAATCCAGCGTGTTATCTGAAGTAAAAAACAGAATTCTCTGACAGAATAAATGTTTAAATCTAGATTTATCTTTATTCATATTTGAAGCATTTTCTCCTGAAAATACTTTTCCTTCTCTCCTTGTGTGGCATTCACTGTCATATAAACCTGATATTAGTTTGGTGTGCTTGCCTGGTTTCCTTAGAAACCTTTCTGAGTGATTTCCTGTAAAGGAAATTATCATCCCACATTTAGGAAGGTACAGTTACAACTGAATAATGTTTTGACAGAACTATCAAAATTAAATTGCACACCTTACTTTAGCATCACATCTGAATTAGCTTAATTTATATTTTCCAATCCTAAATGCCTTCTCTTCAATTTTGAGCTGCAGATCAATGTCCATCATGTCATCAGATGAAGAAAGGTCATGGCTAATCTAGGCACTGAAGCATTATATTCAGTAATTTCATTTTGTAAATCTGATTGTTTTAGAGTCTTTCTAAGTGACAAACCAGACATCTGCATCAGACTCAGGAAATGTTATTATATCATCTGTAAATTTTGCTACCAGGCTGTATTTCACTAGCACAAAAGGTACCAAAAGTTATGTTGTGTCAGAAGTCTGTCTCCAGTGCAGTGCTCAGAATTACCTTGGGATGTTAAGGCCTTGATTCTGATCTTGTAATCGAAGGGTTCCCTTACACTGATTGGCAGTAATTTGAGACCTTGCAAAACTATGGATCTTGCAAAGAATTCAGGCATGAAGGAGAACTCCTTTTGTTACTTGTCTTGTTGGGAGTATCTGTGTCAGACTGATGTGAATTGCTTTTGTTGTTTCTTCTGTTTTTGCACTCTTGCGTACAGAAAAGCATGCATGTCTCACGTCACTGTTTAACTGATAGCATCATATTGCATCACTAGCCTTAGCTGTCTGATTTTGAGGTTGCTAAAATGTAAATCAAATTTTCAAAAAGCCTGAGACAGAGTTATTATTAAAGAATATGATACATGATATGGTAAGATATATAAGATCAAATTATCTATATTGCATAATAATATCAGTGTAAAATCTAATAGCAATAATAATATCATATATGATAAACTGAATGCCTTTCATTGCAGATGATCATGGACAAGAATTTTTCTCTAACAATAATCAAATATATTGTGAGTCTTCCAAAATCAGCAAAGATCTCTAAGGCAACGCCTTCCACAAGACTGTTCTGTAGATGTCTTTTATCTTGTGTTATGATGAATATAATGAAAAGTAATGTTCTTGGATTTTCTGCTGCAAATTAAATTAGCTGAACATTTCTAGTTTCAGATAAAATCTGACACTGTTGGTCATATATTAACTTATGATTCATTTCTCATCCTATTTGCTTGTCCTGCATATTTTATAACTAACTCAAGCACGCTAACGATGTGTGCTCATGTAGACATAAGCTTTGGAAAGGCTGATGCTTGTTCTGGTACTGCATGCCCCAAAGTGTATGTATTCATATAATTAAAGTGACACAGTTATTCCCCTCCTGTGAGGCCATTTTTTTTTTTTTTTTTGCTTTGTAAAATAGTATATATAGGTCTGAAATATGGTGAGTAGCTTCATGAAACCCAATATTCACATCTCTGTTTAAAATAGGACTATTTATTGCATATTATACCCCTGCATGCAAAGCACATAAATGTCTCTTTTTTTTTTGGAAAGCCATTTGTTAGAAGGATCCCCCCAAAAAGGGTTTTCTGATACATCATGAATTCTTTTGCAGCTGTAATAAGCTGGATGACATTTCTGAAGTAAGAAAAAATGATTTTCTATGTGCTAAAATGTCAAACTTTCATCACTTACAACTTAAAATTAAATGTGTGTATATATACAGCAATATGCTAAAATGTATATAGATAAAACCTTACAAGTTGCAGTTACTTAGCTTCACAGTTGGTAGTAGGTTGAGGAAATTACCTGATATAGTCAATTATTCATCGGCCTTTATTAAAAGCAAAATAAAAGATAAAAGTTAGAAAAATATTCTTACCACATGAGGCAGAGCTGCTGGACACTAAAATTTATATGGATGGAGGTTTCTTTAGATCAATGATCACTTTGTTGCTGTTCCATTTTAATACCTAATTAGCACTTTAGAAATCATAGAATCGTACAATCATTAAGGTTGGAAGAGACCTTTGGAGATCAAGTATATATATGAATATAAAAAAAAAAAAAAAAAAAAAAAAGGTCTTCTTATATTTAATTTACTGGCTGAGATAGGACTATAATATCACATAATACCTAAATATTTTTCCACATGGTTGCCTATCTGAATTTGTGAGCATAAGGCACATCGTGTGGTAAAAGACAGCTGAGCTGTATCCTGTAGAATTCTGACATTTCAGGGATGGATAAGGTTTAAAAGGTAAAGACATTCTGAGCAGTGGTTTTAATTTTGCTCTCTTAAACTTACAGAATTCCTGTGCAAACTACACCTGCTTGTCAGGTGATAATAAGTTCTCAAATAATAGTAGCTCTCTCTCCATAAAGGCAACTGATCAAATATCCAATGGCCTTACTGAATGAAAACAGGAAAATGTGGAGGGGTTTTGGTTCTCCACTGGGAGGTAAAAACACATCCCTCTTGGTGGATGATCCAGGCAGAGGAGACATCATGCATAACACCATTTTAATGCATCTGCCTGCTAAGATGAATATTCACAAATACATATGCACATATCTTTATGATAACTGATACATGGGTTATATATTGTAAAGTTTTTGAGATACTATGCAAAACTTATTTTAAAAATATGCAAAAAAATCTACTACTGCATTTTTTATCTTATTTTCTACCAATTGGAAAGCTCCTCAGAAATTTTCCTCTTAAGATACACTATTTTAGGGGCAGAGATACAGCTCCAGTAAAATGCTATGTCTGAATATTTTTATATTGAATGCTATGTAAAATAGAAAATACATGACTTTTTATAATGTGGATACAAACTCCGATTAACATTTTCATTTTTTCAACATTGTCTAAAAAATTCTGTTATAACTTAGCCTTTCACCATAAGTAATTTGATATGTGACATGTAGGTTCCTGATATTATGCTTTATATAATACATTCTGCTTTAGCTTAGTGTTTACAATAGTAAAGACTTCTTTTTTTTGCACAATAAAATAGGCAGTGCCATTAATTTATTATACTGTGTTGCATTCTACTATGCTGTTCTGAAATAGTCTTTGAGCTGTAAAAGCCATAGACCTTCTGACTAATTATTAGCAACATCTTATGTGTGAAACTAATCCATAAAAACGATTCCATTGTGTTAACAATTTTCACATCATCATGGTAATAGCTATAGCTTTGGTTATCCTCTTTCTGAGCATGTTTCTTGTAGTTCAGTAACCTTGACTGTTAGTTCTTTAGCTGTAAATCATACAAGGATTAGTACAAAATGTACAAATGATTCACAAGAAATACACTCTCTCTTAAGTGTTATTCTTTAAATTAAGGGCATGGCATCCTAGGTTCTACAGATTTTGTTAAAGGCAGAGAAGAGAGGGTTTTATTATTGAAATGATTCAGGGAAAGTTCTACAAAGATAGCAGTGGAGGCTAACACTTTTTATTTAACCAAGTAAATAGTTAGAACAGGCTCAATATTAGGATGACTGGCTCTATCCTTATGTCATACATTGATATCTAACTCTTTTTTTTTGCAAAGTAATAGGATTAAAAATGCATCATGCTTTTTTTTTTTTTTTTTTTTTTTTTTTTAAGCCTTTTATTTTAAAAAATCTAAAAGGATCAGTCAGAGGAATATATCTCTAAAGAGTTGATCTTTATATTCCTTGGTCAAATATTCCTTGGGCAACTTTGGATCAGTACCCAGAGTGATGTTTGTAGTTGTTAAATGAACATAACAAAATTTGGAGGACTCAAAATATTTAATTTAATTTTTAAAGTGCTACCTTTTTTTTTTTTTAGTTATATTGAAACATTTTATAACAAGTTATATTAAAATTTAAGTGTGTTCAATTTAAAATCCATAAGCCAATAGCTAAAAATGCATAAGCCAATCCAATAGCTAGACAGTTATTTCATCCTGATTTTCAATTCAGTTCACCCACAGCCTTCAGATTAGCTCACATTAGTTCTAGATCCTGAACTAAAATAGTCTATGAGAACAAGCGAGTAAAGTTCACCAGCTGCCATCAAGTCTCAAAGCGGTTTTATGAGCTCATCATTAACTGTATTTGTCCAGTGTAGCTGAAGTCCTGTCTTGCCTCGTACAAAGCTGCAGAGGTAGGTGGGTAGATTAGGCTATTCACTTCTCCTTGCTCATCTCCAGAGGATGGATCTGGCCTCTGAGCTGGTGTCTGTCTCCTTGTGGCCATGGGCTGCTGTCTCTCTACTGGCCATTGGCCTTCTGCTACGCAGCTCCTGCCTTTAGCAAACTCTCCTAAAAAAATAACTGGGCTGCAGTGCACAAGCTCCAAACACACCTTTCAAGTTATCCCATGCTAGCTATGTTTCTGTTTTGTCTGTTAGGTAGGACAGATGCTTGTAAAGATAAAAAAAAACCAAAGACAATAGGTAAGGAAGAAAAGGTCAGCTCTCAACCTCGGTGTCCATCACCTCCGGTCTAACAGATCACTTTCTACACGGTTTATCACAGCTAGGCATTTGTTGAGCATGTTTTTATCTTTGAGTATTTTTTTTTTTTTTTCACCAGTATCCATTCTGTGGCGTAGAATAGATTTTTCAGGTACATGTGAAATCTTTCCTACAAGCAAGGAGCATTGCTCCTATCAAGGCCAATGGATGGATGCTTACAGCTCAGAAGGCAGTCTGAGGAAAAGGTGTGTTAGTTACAACTACTGCCAGGAAACCTGTGGGGGGAAAAAAAAAAAAAGAAAATAAAAGACTCAAAAAATATATTTAAAAGCACTATGAGTTTTTTTTTTAAGATTAAACGGAAAATTGCCCAAATGAGAAATCACACGAAATGGCAGTTTGTTTACTTGGATGCTTTGGTTTCTTCAGAAGTTTTAACAACCTTTATCACCTGCTGAGTGCCTGGAAATATGAATAAACATTGGAGTGACAGGCTATACAGAACTAAGTAGATTTGTGCTGAGGGACAGAATGTCTCCTGCTACTATTGACTATCTATTTTTTCCAATAAATTGTGGGCTTTAAATTTCAAGAGAAGAACCTCTCTTTTTCCTTTATTGTTCTTAGAAGAAATTCCTTTTTTTTTACCTAATCCCTTGTCAAAATTATAGGTTTACCCAAATACCAGACATTAAAGGAGTAATATATTAGTCAATACTCTGAAGAAAGGAGTATATTTTAGGAGCGTAATCCCACAAGAGAACACATCCATTTGTATTTGTGCAAAACAGCAGAAATCATTATTCCATGGAAGCCCTCTCCTCTCCAATGCGAGTGTATTTATTTATTTATTTATTTATTTATTTATTTATTTAAATAAGATCCATCTAGGCACTGGTTTATGGAGACAGGAAAAAAGGCAAAAAAGCAGACCTTTTTATAATTTAATTACACTGGCTAGCTAGCATTCCCATGGTGACAATCTCACACACCAGATTCAGGGAGGAAACGTTTAGGTATTAAAATGATTTCTTTGATCAGGGTTCAGTTGGGCTTTGCAGTTTTTATTTAAACAGTTAATGTTTAGCCTTAATGAGCACAGAGGTTACTTGCCTTTTTTTCCAGTAACTTGTCTGTGGGCTTGAAGGAGTTTCCAAAGAAACAAAATTCAGTCTTCAATAGGATGCTGACTATTGGGAATATCTCTAAGGCGTCTACAAAGAAAATAAAAAAAGGAAAAAAAGAAAACAAAGAAAAAAAAGGATGAAAATTTAAATTGTCCTTTACTTTCAAAAAATCTCTGTACTCTGGTGGTTAATAAGAATGATATACCTAAAATAAAACTACAAGATTAAAGATAGTTTTCTAGTTGTATAGTACTTTTCATGTAAAGAGCTCAGAACTAAGACAATGATTAAAGTTAAGGGGATGATATATTTTTCTTCCTTCAGATAAATATATTGAGACATAGATAGGTTTAAATGTTTTTATCACAGAGAGTCCATCTGAAAGTTATGCATAGACTTTTGAAGTCTATTCTTTAACACTTTTTATATATGAAACCAATAACAGAATTAAAGGAATGGATGTAAATTAGGAAACAGGATCACAGAGTTTTGGTGTGGACCACAGTGAAATACCTCAGCAACCAAGATGTTCTTAGCAACAATGTTTAGGAGAAGTGAAAAAGCTGTTGAAGACATAAAGGGCTACTTGTATCTGTGGGTCAAAGTTGTCTGCTGTACCACTTCACAAAAGAATAAAAGCTCATATCAGAGCTGGTCAAGATATGTTTGATACGAAAATATAATGTCAAAATATTTTGTAGATGGGAAAATAGGTGCTTCTTAAAAATACTGTAACCAAGTAGTCATCATGAGACATGTGGGCTCAATTCTTTATTTCTTTTTATTCAGTAGAAAGTATCACAGACAAGTATAACAGACCCCCAACTGCTTTGCTTCTGGTACTTCCTGGATGGACTGTGGATTATTCTGTATTTCTATTGCTGAAGCTATTTCAGTTTATATAAACAAACAATTTTTGATGCAGGAACTTAAACCTGAGTCTCTTCAGGAATGGTACTTTTATCACTGTTTGGGATCAGTCTGTCTTACGTAGGCTCAGCTACCACGGAAAATATATTTTGTGGCAGACACTAAAGCCTATGCTGCCTTTCCCTTACTGCTGTTGTAGAAAAATGTAGCATAATCTAGGATTACACCTCTGTTTTGCTACAACAACACACTATATTGCCTTCATCACTACAGGAACGTAGTGCCTCCCACTCGTAGTGTATTTATCCTCACTGCACTCTTATGATGGTGAGCAGATGGCAAAGTGAGTTGCTGTGTAGAAAGTTTGACTCTCCAAGATCAGATAAGAAGACTGTGATGAAACTAGTCCCAGGTTTCCTTCATCTTCTGCTAGACTCTTTGTTCTGTGCTGGGAAATCACCACATGAATCTCCCTTTGTGGACAGGGACATGTTGCATTCTCCTCCTTTCCTTCCACCCTCGAGGACACAGATAGGATGACGGCTTCTGGTGATCCTTGTTTCATGTAAAAACCAAAAGTGATGACTCAAATCTGGCATGGCTCAAGAAATATGACAGAGTTCTCAAATTATGCTGATTATGAGATTGTCAGAGACAACCTTGGGGAAGATAAAAAGTGTGATCTGCTTGCGTTTTCCCTTCTTCTAACATGTATTGGCTCATATCAAGTTTGGTCAGCAGGTAATTAATTTGGGCTTATCGATTCCACTGGCAACAGCTACAAGTGTTTCTTCATTTTAAGGATAAGCTAGATAGGTTTATAAGGACACAGGAGCTGAAAGTGATGTATTACACTATCCCCATGCAGTCCTCTGCCCAAGTAAACTGTCTGGCAGCACTTCTGTGAAATGTGAAGGACATGCCTGCAAGAGGCAACTGTTTTCTGGGAATGTCCTCATTCTCCTAGCATAAGACGCTGTCGTTTTGCAGTCAACTCATTTGGAAAGTCTACCATCTCTGACATGCCACTGACAGCCTTTTTGGCAGGGGAGATGATGGCAACTCATTTAACATTCTCAAGGGATTTGGAACTTCCACATTATTAAAAGTGTATTCCATTAGCAATCTTGTCACATGTTAATTTGTGTAAAATGTAAACACACCAACAGGTCACAGGAAGGTGTTCCAGAAAATAAAAGAAGTGATCTTTGGTACTTAGTGCTAACCTAGCAAAAAAGGAGCAGAATACATTTTTTTAAAGCATGGAAGATAGTGCCTCTTTTTAACAGCTCCCGACATCTGATTTTTTAATTTTGTTTTTCTTCCTATCCTTTGTTCTTTTTTCCACTCATTTTTCTCATTATGTTTTCACTGGAATTAATTTAATTATAGATTCTTTTCCTTACAATAGACAAATAGAATTTTTTCAAAGAACATATGATGGTTTTGGTATTTAATTTTGTTTGTCTTTATAATGTTTAAGGGAAATATATGAATAGGGAAATATATGAATATATATGAATATATGAATAGGGAATATATGAATAGGGAAATTCATTGGCTGTACTAATTTCAATAATTTTTGTATACATGAAAACCGCTAATTATCATGATTCAAATGATCAGAAGATTTAAAAATTAAATATTTATACTTAAGAATTTAGGAGTGAAAACATTTCTCTCTCTTTTTTTTTCTCCCATTTCATAAGTCGAAAACTGAAGCAAGACATCTAGAGTATCTAAGTTAAGATAAAGTATCAGAGTATTTTGCTTGACTGGATTGATTCTTTCATTTATTTGGATGTATAAAAATATCTGATTTTGATTTAGCATCCCATTCAGAATGGAAAGAGTAATTAAAATTTTGAAGTTTTAAGGAATAAATACACCCTCTCCTTCCTCCGGGCTCTAATTTTGGAGGAGTCGTCTAAGAGAATCGGAAACATACAAGGCTGCAAGTTTCCCATGTATTTATTTTCAAATGTTGATGTTTTTAAAGAGTTGCAGAATATCTATGTGTGAATTAATATATGTGAAAATGCCATTACTATATATGCTGTTCCTGCTGTGACTTGCAGTCTTCTTTTTCTGTTTTTTTTTCCATGAAGATCCCAGGGCAGTTGGAGCAGGATGAATAAGTGAATGTCTCCTTAGGTTACATATCATATGTGGAAGATGGATAGATTTTGGATGCTATGCATCCATTTGCGGCCAGCAGCTCTGTTTCTTGAGAAAGGCAGCATGGAGAAGGTGCAGCTCTTAGCCCTCCCTGAGTTCCAGCTAAGAAGGAGCCAGGAGCCACTGGCACACACCTTTAACATGCTACCCATCAAGGTGAATGACAATAAACTTGACTGGCAATAAACTTAATCTTGGATCTGAGAAAAAGAACTGCAGCGCAGCAGACTGTTCTAAGCAGGTTTCTGACATCTGCCCTAGGGAGGCTGCACTGAAGTATTAAACATATGGTGCAATGGTGCAGAACAAATTACATTTAAAACAAACCAAGGAAGAGACATCAAAATGCCCAGAAATGTCAAGCCTTGTAGCAGAATTATCAGAGGAGAAGGGTAAGATAGGTCTGATAAGCTAACGAGCTCAATGTCAGTCCTCAAGTATATAAAAGGCTGCCATAGAAACAAAGGGGAATGCCCAGTTATCCACATCCACTGGAGATTAGACACGAATTGGTGTAGCTACAGTGATATGCTTGTAGGCCAGATGACCCTTGTCTCCATTTCAGCCGTATGTTTTGTGATGCTGTGGATCCTGATCACTCCCTTGAAAGGGAAGGCAAGGTTGATTAAGCAATCAGATTGGTATTTTAAATGTTGAGAGACATGTTAAAGATTACAACTGAAAAGAACAAATATCAAAATATTAGAGGGCTGGAACTAAGGCAAATCACTAGCAGAGGGTTTCGGCTAAGTGGAAGCTTGCAGGCTGCTTTGCAATTTCTCACCCACCAAGGGAGAGCTGATGGCAGTATTCTCATTTCTGAAGTGATGATGAAGGGTACATTTTGGGGGATGAACAGCATTTAGAGAAAAAGATCCTTCCAGCTGTTTGCCTCCATTGCTCTCTTAAAGATCTGCAGTCTAAAAAATGCATAGCACATTAATATAGAAGGATCTGCTAAGAAGCTTCCGTGAGATATAGTTTTGTTACTAAGGATCTTACAGCCTAAATTTTAAATGTGACATGATAAATGAGGCTGACAGCTAAGAAGAAAGGTTCAGGGGTAGAGAGGGACAAAGAGCACAGTGGTAAAATGTTACCGGACTCAAGGTAGGCCTAAGAACCTGTTGTATAAGAATGAAAAAAAGAACGGAGAACATGTTTTGTCTACTCTGGTCAATAAATAATCTTAGTAATGCTGTGAAAATCATCAATCTTTGTATACCATATCAAGTGAGACCAAGGACACAGGATCTGCCTCTTTCAGAGGCATGGTGTCCCCAAAATAGTTCAACTCCCTGCTTTCATTGCCAGGAGTCGTCTGTGCCAAGCAGAATGGTCATGCCCTGCCCTGTCATCCCTGGATCTGCTGAAGATGACGGGACTGGGTCAGCAAAGCCAGGATTTCATCTGAGCTGGGAATAGAGCCCTGCCTGTGTTTGGCAAGTGAGCTCTGCTCACTGCTTTTGCCAGGAAAGCAGGGACAGAATCATCTGGAAAAGGACTCTGATTCCTCCTTCTCCTTGCTATTTGACACTCTTCTAGCATGGAGCTGAGATGCTGTAGTAAGCACCAAAGCACTATGGGGAAAGGATTAGAATGAAAACCTGGACAGATAAGCAGACATTTTTTGTCCAAAGGACCATTCAGATAGTAGAAATTGGCAAAATAACCTCTGTTAAGAAATGTAAAGAGTTATAAAGGACCTAAATATCTAAAGGAAAAGAAATAAGGCACCAAGTCAGAGCTAAAAATAGAAATGTAGTGGGTGTGAATACTCCAGGATATTTTATAGTCAAGATTTAGGGGCTTTTTTTTGCACATAACATGGCTAATTCTGCATCATAACTCTTGACTGTGATGTTCACACTGTCAGAGAACATGACATTAAAAAATATATTTTCCTGAAACATATAACATATTCCATCTACTTATTATTAGAAATAGAAATGTATGTTTTGTATTTTAAATTAATATTGGCAGGCTTATTAATCATTGAGAAAGTATGCAAAATTACTCATTTTGAAATATTATCATTGGAAACTTTTTCCCAGCAGTATAGAAGGCAAACATTTCACAGTGACATTTTCTTGCCAGATTTTGCATTTTGATTAAGATGGGCTTTTGAGCTAATATGTTTTTACCAAACTAGTAATTATCTTTTGTCTGCTAGAATTTAAATTGCAATTAAATATAAACTAAAATATGTTCCTGATGTTATATTAAAATATCAAAAATACTTGTAGAAAAGAAACCGTTTTTATTAAAAATGTAGCTATTTGACAACTAGAAAAATTACTTTTCAGATATGAGAGGAATAGTTTGACTTACAACATTTGCTTCTGAGCATTCCCTTAAAAAAAAAAAAAAAACAAAAAAACAAGATTGATGTCTTTGTAATATTAAGAAAAGGAAAAAAACAGGTGAACTAAATCTTTTATTAACTTAAAGTGCCTCATTCATATGATTGTTGAAACAATGATTTGCTCTTTTAAAATCATAAGATATCCTTCCTATAAAACTTTTCTTTTAGTTACAAAGAGTGTATTTAACTAATAAAAATCAGAAGTCATATAACATAAGCCTGGCACTCCAGAAATGATTCTCTGTAGAATTCCTTTCGCATTCATTTCTGTGTTCATATTTTCTCAGCTTTAAAAGCAAATCAGTTTACTCTGCTTGATCCTGATCCAGTGCATTCTCTTCTTAGGTTAAGAGCATGGAAATTTTTCTTCCGTTTTCAGGCAGAGAAATGAACTGTGCTACATAGGCAACATGTTCTGGCCCAAGCTCAGGTCCTAGGAGTTTGTTATGGTCCAGGAAAAAAAAAAAGAAGTTGCCTTTTTCAAGCCTTTCTTAATTTTTGGAGGTTTTATTGTTGGGAGAAAGAGTCTGAGTCTCTGAGCAAGTAGCAGAAGATGTGGGAGACAGTGCAGGAGGGAGGGGGATAGAAGAGCTTTTTATTTTTCCCCCTAGGGAATGGTAGAAGATGACACAATAGCTGAACCTCTCTGAGCAATATTCTTTTCTTTTGTGGAAGTGTGAATATCACCCTTTTCTTACATGGTGTCTCCTCATTACCAGACTGCAATCTCCTTTCCTCACCTTTCTGCCACATCTTTTTCCCATTCTCAAATTCATAGCTTCAGATGAGTGTTCTGCTGGTGAACAAGAGAAAGATTGAGCAATTTATAATGTATGAGACTAAACCGAGCCTGTCTCCACTGGAAAAATTTTATATTCCAAAATATGGCTTTATGGGTGATTCTGAAGTTCTTCATTTTTGTTGTTTCTTTTAGGACAGCAGGTCAAAATATTAAAGATATATTGAACATTAAACCAGCTGTGCAATTAATATTAGAAAGCATCAAAAAAACCTGAAGAACAGCCTGTGCTTACTAAAGTCAGCCTCAAGCAAACAAGTTTGTATGTTAAAACACAGGAGTTAGTTTGTTTTCATTTCTGGTTTTGACTATGCAAGCATATTGCAGAGTTGGTTCAGGTATTGGGAGGGAGGTTTATCTGCCCTGCTTGTTCTGTATAACTGGTTCCACTAATACAACGCAATTGTGACCAATACTATTGTTCTTGCTTGCACACTCACAAAGCCCTTTCTAAGAAAAACTGTAATTAAAAATTTCTATATGATGGAGAACATAATATACTACTGCCAGCCCAGAAGTGCTTTAATATTTATAGCATAAAAGCAGCAGTATATATTTTATAAAGGCCTCAAGCTTAGCTCTGATCACTTCGGAGTTTTATACAAGTATATTTACATAATTTACTGTAACTGCTACTTCTAACAACTTATTTCCATGAAAACCACACTTATGATAAGGCAACTTTCTACTGAATTTTTTAGAGAGAAATATGTCTTATCTGAGATGTTTTGGTATATCCAGCTACTGTTTTGAATGGCACTTTTAAAACTGATATAATCAGTTAGTTAAACGGATGATTTGCTTTTAACTGGAAGGAAAATTTATTCTATGCTGAAAGATTAAATTCTCTAATTTTTAGAAAGATGGTGTTTCTGAAGTACTACAATTCCCTTGTCAAGTTTCAAAGTTTAACTTAGATTTTCCTCTAAAGCTAATATTCATTAGTTCCATAATACTGCAGAAATTCTTATTTTCTCTTATTATAGAGATACAATTTTACAGTTTAAGAAGTTAGTGTTTTCACCTAGAACTGTTAAAAAAATTAATCTAACAAAATTCATATATATATTTTTATATATATGTATATATGAATTTCACAGCTGAAATTGCATTTTAAATGGGTTTGCAAAGTATATTTTAACAACCTTGGCTGGAAGTAGAACATGCCTGTGGAGCTATATCATCTGTGGAAGATAGAGAGATACAATCAGTTCAAAATAGAAAGGTGGAAGATAAATCGTCTCTGAAAGTATAAGTAAACAAAATTATATTTGAAATCCCCAGCTGTAAAATCACTGTTTTTTACTGCCTAGCACAGGAAAAAAAGCAATAAATGTGAGACACCTGTGCCAACACAGAGTGATTTTCTTGATCAGTAGACCAACATTTCCCTCCCTTTGCATTCCACCTGCTGTTTAGCTAGAGATGGGAGGGGGAGAAAACACTAGTAAATGAGACAGAGGGGGAACATTATTTGTAAAATATTTAAAAATACATGTTATTTTTTCCTCTCTGGCTACATCATACATATATCACCTTCTAAAAAGCTTTCTTGATTCCTATGAATGAAAGCAAGAAAGCACAACAATGCAGCATCCTCCAAAGAATAATAGAAGATTTATTATCATACTGGGACCTGTACGTAATCAGTAAATGTCAGTGATTCTGGGTGCTGGTCCCCCTGTGTCACATCAAAATCACAGTGGACCGAGATGAGGGTCTCTGCTTCTTGTTCAGATTATGATTTAAAGAAAATTTTGCAGCATCACAGTCCAGGGCTTACTAAGCCCCCAGGAAATACATAGGGTTCACAGATATGAGGATACTTGGAACTTTGGATTTTGCTTTTTCTTTGAGTTTGCAAGAACTAAAACGTCTACAGAGACAAGGTTAGCTCTTGATAAAATAGGAATAAGAGACCCGCAGCTATGCACGGTATCCTTTTAGGTTAGTCCATTTGAAATCTTGGTGAGGTGGGGTTTCTGAATGGGTACCAAAGATCTGTCCGGGTTTGACACCTCACACAACCAAGTTGTATAGCTTTCTATTAAGAGGACATCTTATCCTCTTAAGTCTGTTAACAGATTCCTCCTCAACACAGCTTAATGCCTTCCTACTATAATCCTGGTTTTGCACTCTGTGGGCATGTTTATACAGCTAACTATGTAACTAAATGAAGAAGGACCAGGACATTACAGCCTTGTTCATCCATCATGTCACATGTTATTGTTAGCTCATTTTCTCTGTTTCAGACAACAACTCCTGGCTTTTTTTTAGTGCAGTTCTCCTTGTGAAGGGTCTAGCTTTAAAGTAGAGTCCATTGAACACAATCATTTGTCCATGAGAACATATCATAATCATTTGTCTTCAAGAACAATGATCAGTCCCTGATTCTCTTCCAGTTAGCATTTAGACATAGCTTATTAGACCACTAATGTGTCATTTCTAATTTTCCTCATGTCATCATTCAGGAATTCTCCACTGGCCACTGCGTAATCTGCCTTTTCCCACTTGTCCAACTCTGCCCAGATGACTAATGGGACCATCTGAATTGTCACTTTATCCTCTATATCTATTTTTAAAAGCCTCCTCTATTCCACATAGAAAACTTCGGCTTTCTGCTATACAGTCTATGATCCACCAAAAACGCATTTTTTCTTTACTTTGCACATTATTATTAAAAAAATCTTCCAGATCTTGAGGCAGCTCATTATCTTTTGGGTGAAAAGAGAGATGGAGCACAACCAAAACATTTGCTAGAAGTTGTTGTTATCTCAGCTATTCTAGCAGACAAGATTTTGATGTGTAGAGGTTTTTAGTTATTTTGTTGTTGTTGTATTCTTTTCTTTTCAACCTTTACTTAGGACACAGCAGGATTTTATTCTTCTGGATGCAGCTAAAATTTTCAGGCAGACTCCGCTAGTGCTGATTTTTCCATGTGTTGTCTTTAACTGAAGATTTACACCAAAAGTCTATACAACGGGGTTTAGATATGTCTGGGACTCTCAGATCTTTAATAGTTCTCTTCATTCTAAGAAAAGAAAAGGAAATACCTGGAGAAGATGATGGAGACTTGAGAAAGGAGTAGTTAAATTAGGGAGAATTGTATTTCTTTTTGGGACCTTGCTCTACTTGTTGCAACTTGCTATCTTTCTGTTTTATTTATCTGGACTATGCCTATTTGGATGATTTTGCTCCTAAGATGTCTTCATGTATGAGTGAATTTGCACAACTCAGTCTTCACACAGAAAGAGGCGTATGTATATATGTATACATTGGTAGGTCACTTGCCTGGAGTCATTCAAGTCCCAAATTAGGCCGAGGGTATAATTTAGATCACTTTGATTACAATTGTTTTTCACACTTTGGTTTTCCACTTCTATGGCTGAAGAAGTCCATACAAAATAATCTGTCTTCTGTGAAATATAGTGAAGGTAGAAAGCAAGTAAGTTCAAGGAAATAAATAATCATTGACAACTTTACAGTTACCATGAGCGTGGGGAGTACTGAAAGTAAGAGGGAGTTTTGTATTTCTTCATACTTTCTCTTGAAAATAATAACTAAAAAAGAACCAAGCCAGCTGGAATCAGAACATTTGAATTTTATTACTTAGAATACCGCTTTGGTACCTCTTTGTGGTATTGGCGATTTGATAATACTTTTTACATATGAACTACGTAAGTTTGTCTGGAAGAAAGACACTGAATAAACTGTTGAGTGCATGATCCAACTGTCTACCTCAGAGAGAGGCATCTTCAAAGTAAAGGTAATATAAAAGGCACACTAACTTAGAAAGTTTGGATTCGCAATGTCACAAGCTCAGGTAAGTTGAAATGATATTTGCTAAGGAAGTTAGTAGGTAGCTATGGATGGGAAAGGATAAATATGGAGATCAGAATTATGACAGTGAAGAAGAATTGCAGTTATTTATAACCCTGTCTGATATACTGGGGTCTGCCTGTCTGATACATTGCAGTTTGCTTAGCCTGACACTTGCAGTGGTCTGTTTCACAGAAAATATTTCTGTCCCAAGACAAATGTTTCTGTTCCTGGTTTTATTCAGACTCTTATTAACTTACTGCTTCCTTCCAAACTGAAATCTTATTTGTCCTTAAGTTGCAATATACTTTATTCTTGAAAAGGCTTTTTAAATATGGAATAATCATGCAGCAGTGACCTATGTTCCCAAGATTTAATCCTAAGTAAATCATAGTAAAGCATTTGAAATGTCCTATTAGCCAGTGTGTCCAATATATTTATGTTACTCATTAGCAGATAAAGTAGAACTCACATTTATCCTAATGGCTGCTATAAAAGAAGACAAAGTTATTCCTAAATCAGCTCATTAAATGATATACTCTCTTTAGAGAAGTAAGGCTGCAGATATAACTGTATTTTAGCATTTACACAATTTTATGGATATTGTTTATATAAATAATGTTCTCTTGCATTTTATTTCAAAATTTCTTCATTGTGCTTGGTATCAGCATTAATATTTGACAAATATTCAGTGAAAATAAGGCATATACATGCATATATGTATATATATATGTATATACATATATATATATATATCAATCAACTCCATTCATTTTTACTTTTAAATCCAGAAATAGACTTGAGTGAGTGTCTCTGTTGCCTTGGAAACAACTGGAGACTTGACTTGGAGTAGTTATATCCTTGAAATTAGGAGTGGAGTTTTGATGTTGCTGTTCTTTTTATGATGCAGACGAGGAAGGCAATTCTTGTAAAGACTATGCCTTATTGCATTTATAAGAACACAGAGTCAAGATAATATGATGAAAACCAAGGTAGTCTTGGGAACAGATTGAGAGGGAAATGGAAACAGAACAGTTGCACCAAGTCAGTAGCCTTAAACTTCTGGTGTTGATTAGACTAGCTGATCCTGTAGACTGCTACGAAGATGACTAGCCACAACAGGATAAGTATTTTTGCCTATTTATCTTCCAAATATTGAAAGAAACTCAGCATTTTTCCTTGGCAGTAATTTCCAGTTTTGACTATATAGATATGCAGCATTTGCACTAGCAGCAACCATATATTTATAGTTTTCCAATTAGTTCAGGGACTATCCTTAGTTTAGGATATTAGATTATGTCAAATTTCAGATATTTCAGCACATATCCAGGCTATAGGTCCTCACACTTTTCACTGAGAGAAGTGTACCACTGCAGTCTATGAGACTATGAGAATTTGACAAAGGATCCTTCTCAAATAAGTCATTTGAATAAGGTGGCATTTTGAATTGTAGTTTGGATAGTGAAGATATTAGAATGAGGTACCTTATTTAGGGTTTTGAAGTCTAGTTTCTACTATTATCTTTTGCTTGTATAGTATGAACAATAATATTGATGTATATTCTTGTCAAGACAGTTTAAAAGTAGAAAAAATTAAGTTCTGAAATATTACTGCTTTACCGAATTTTCCACAATAGAGTGAGATAAAGGGCCTCTGGGATTTACACGGATTTGCATTAATCCTCTCTATACTCTGGCTGTGCTGAGAACTATTAATATACCCATTTTACAGTGAATGCAATTAGGCTTTCATTTCACAATTGTTAATACCTGATCTGTGCACTATTGGATGACCCAGGAGAGCTAATTTCATCTGGATGAGGAATGGGCACACAATAGAATTTCTAATAAATTAGCCAGGACACTTACCCAGAGCTGACATAGGCCCCACACTTCTCTGCTGGTTTTGCAGCAGCAAGGAGGACAGACTATCCTTGAGCAGCCAGCAAGCTAGTCTAAAACTAGATTGTCAAAACACGTTCAATGTATTCGAACTAGAACCTGGCGTTTGCGCATGCTCAGGGTTTTACACCACGACTTGTGATGCTTTTGATCTGTTAAGATACATCAAAGCTGGATTTGCTCTATTTTAAAATCCTTGCCTGAGCCATAGCTTTTGGCAACTAATCAGCCTGTTTTCAGGAATTCTGTAGAAGTGCAAGGAATACAGTTGACTGATAGCCTTACTTAGCTTTTCACCTCTAGACATTTGTTCACCATGGTTTGTGAGCATGTGCTCAACACTGAGCTCATCAATAGGCTTCTTCCAGTCAGTAAGATTGAAGCAAATGTTTTCCAGAAACAACATGCTTGCAAGTTTGCTGTCACCTGTGCAACTGAAGAAAAGTAACTGACCGATTTCAAATAGAATTTTTATACCAGTAACCTCCTTCCTTTCTGATGAATTTCCTTTTTTTTATTAGGAATGATTACTGTAATTTTAGTATGTCCTTGACATGATAGCCATGAGGAACATATGCTCATGTTTTCCCTAAAGTTTGTATTCAGTATCAAAACTGTTTATTATCTGAAAAAATGTTGAAAAGGGATGAAAAAAGCACAAGCTACACAGTAATATTTTAATATACCTAACCAACACTGTAATAACAAGATCCACCATAAAAATCTTTATGTTATTAATAGCACCTTACAATATTATTTTTTAAATTAAGATTTTGAAATCTATTGGTCTGATCCTGTAAACCCTTATTCCTCTAATGCTTTGGTATTTGACTGTAGTATTTCTATGAGGACTTACTAGGCTACTCACTAAGCGATTTATGGAATCAGTTCCTAATTTACTTTCCACTTTTTATTTTTGCTTCTCAGTGTTCCAGGTTCACTTAGAGTGGACCACGCAAGCAGCATGCTCTCTCACTCGGTTAGTCTGAGTTGTTGTCCACTGCTTGCGTATTTTCAGGATTTACACGCATTAGCCCAGCACCGGTGTGTTCAGGTCTCCAATTCTGCACTCTTCTGCAGAAAGAAGAAAAATAAATAAGTAAGCAGGTTTCAATTATCTGCTCTGTAAAAAATAAATAAATAAATAAACATGAAATCATTGCAACTGAGATCTGTACATTAAATACATTATATATATAAAAAAAAGTCGACCTAGCCTCCAGCCAAACCAAACCTGCCACGAACTGTGGGATTCAATTACGTGCAGTGGTGGTTTTCTGTTTCTTTTTAAGCTGCAACTTGATAGAATAAACTTTGAGTTTTCTCAGCTTGATTCCCCACTCTATTACTAAGAAACAAGCAATTTCTAATGCACCAGTGCTTGCGCTCAGGAAAGTTTCTGCCAGTTGCAACGTAGTTTGGGACTTCTCAGTCCTGTGCACTGTGGGAATCACATGGGGACTGTCCCCTCCCATATCTGTCCTTACCAGGGAGGCTACTGCTGCTCTCCCGCACCCTGTGATGACCAGGGCAGCCACAATAAGTGGGCAACTCTTGTAAGGCTGTTGTGTAGTCCTCGCAGGGCTTTTCCCATCACCTGGGGCTGATCCAGAAGGCCTGAAGAACAGGCCTCTATTTGGGGGAGCTTGAGGGTTGTTCTGAGCTCAGAGAGAGACGCTTCTAGGGCATGGCTACCAGCAGAGCATTTCTCCCCTTGAGTCCTGTTGCCACATGTCATATTCTTGGGATTAAGAAAGATGAACTGTCCAGTCATTTTTTTCTCATGGTATGCGGCAGCAATGTGAAACCATGCAACTGTGCTGTTATTCTCTGTCTTTCAGAGACTTCTTTCTTTCTCTACAGAAGTTGGCCCGTTAAAGGCACCATCTAGGTGTCTTCCAGGGCTTGCCTACTTCAAGAGTCAGTAAAAGAGTCAGTCACATCTAGTAGATGCTTACTATGCCAAATGGTCATTTCTGAGAGTCTTTTTTTTCTTCTTATCAATCAGAAGCAAACTTTGGCCTTTTAACTGCTAGTGACATGCTTATACAGTATGTTTTATCGTTTTACTTGCATCTGAGTTTATGAAACACATGAAATGAGCTACCAGCAAAGCAAATTGTGACATTATTGAAAATAACGAAGGCATCTGATTATTATATTCCAACTACATGTTGTCTTTCTAGTTCCCTAGAAGAAGCACTTTTATGACAGACATCTTCAAGCACCATTGCACTGGCACCCTCCCTGCAGATGCTTCTGGTGAAGCACAGTGGTGCTTGGGAAGGCCTATAAATATGTTTATAGAAATGTCCAAGCCTTGTACAAATGCCACCAGAGCAAAGTATCTATGCATCGTCTTATATGTGTAAAATGCTAGTAGTTAAGTGGCTAAGCATTTGTGAGGCAGGAAAAGAAAAAAAGAATGTTTCATAGTAATAATACCTACTTTTCTGCTGCATTAGAATATAGCACAACAGCTTTATTTACAGTCATAGTTATTATTACAATTTTAAGAGGAGAGAAAGTGCAACACCAGGAATGGCTTTTTCTTAGATAAATTCTGGATGAAGAGGGCTGTATTTTTTCCCTTTATTTCCTCCGCGTTTCCAGCTACTTATCAGCTTAGCCACTCCTGGCAAACCAAGGGATAATTCCTCTGAGTTAGGTCATCCTGTATTATCTGCAGCTGTTACGAGAGAGCTGAGCAACTAGTACAGGGGATAGCTGACTGTGGTAATTTCAGGAATTGGTGTCTTCTTTTTTTTGTTGTTGTTGTTAGTATTCTTCCTTTGGTTTTTGCTTTATTGGTAGCTGTAGCTAACAGGTATATTGTAAAAAAAAGTAACAAAAAGAGATAAATAAGACTGTGTTATTGCTCAGCTGTCTTTTGACTGTTTTAAATGCAAAGCATGCGGAGGGCTTTTTGTTGCTGTTGTTTGTTTTTAGTAAAAACATAGTTCTGTAGGCCTAGGCAGTTGTTCAAACAGTTGGTTAAATTGCCATCCAGTGACAAGGAGATATGTTTAATGAGTGCTTGTATTTTCTACATATAAATGCTCCTCAATAACAGTAAGAGTCTGCTTTCCCTATTATTTTTAGGCTTCATGGTGTTCCATTTTTTTCTACATATATATATATATATATATATGTGTGTGTATGTGTGTGTAAAGAAAATGAGAAAATTATTTGCAGTAATTGTACTTATCCCTCCACTATCAAAAACAGCTTAAGAGCATGCATTTGTTGTTGAGCATTGGCTAAATTTTGTAAAAAAGATACTAAGGAAGGTTGCCCGTGCTAAATATGGCTGACTCCCAAATGCACACAGGATTCACAAAGGATTTGTTACTTTCCTTCATGTTTTCACTGGTCAAGTAAAGTTCTAGCTAGAGATTGATAAATCCTGGCAATGACACTTTCTTCGCTGTGTGGGTGTAATTCTTGGGAATAATGCTGTTCACCTTTCATGGACGTGCATGACTTCAAAGGCAGAGATGCACATGGTCCAGAGTATTCACATGACTCAGTAATTGCAAAGAAGGCTCCAAGAAGTGTGCAGTGCTGTATGCTAGAAGTGTCCGCACAAAAGATGAATGCTAAGGGGCCCATATACAATATGAATCACCCAGCCATATCTCCTTACAGGAAGATGGAAGGAAATCAAAACTGGCCATAGAAATCTGTAGGAGCTCACTTACTTTAATGATATGGAAGAAGGAATATACCTGCTACAAGTATATTTGGAAAGCCTGGAACAATATTCATTCAATATTCAGGTTTTGTGTACAGTCACAATGTCTGGGGGGAGATTTCTAAAGGCACTACTGCTGGATCCATGAGAACCGCACATCCAGTTCCTACTTTTAGTCTTGAAAAGAAAAAAAAAAAATCCTTTCTTAAATTCTGTCTTTATTCAGGGAAAAACATAAGCAAGATATGCCTGAATTAAAATTATGGAATTTGACCATTAACTCTATTTGCCTGGGTTCTTCCGTCTCTGTTGTTGTGTACCCAGTTCTCCTCAGTCTTGAAAATTGTAATAAATTAGATTATATTTGCAAAGCACTTTGAAGCTAGAAAGCAGTGAACAATTATTCAGCATTATAACTTTATTTTCCTTTAGAGTGAGAGACTTGCTAGAAAGCAATGAGCGCAATTAAAAGTTACCATCAAAGACGAACACGTACTCCTTTTTGTTTGGAAAATGTAATTATCATGCGGTAATATAGTCTAGGAAGAAGGCTTGTGTCTCATGAACAGATTCTTTTGAAAAATGGTGAAGAAAGACAGAAGACGATTTCCTGTTTGGGTTACTCTGGAATGTATGTAATATAATGAAGGAGAAGTGTAAGTGTGGCTAGTGATGAGATATGGAAGTAAACATTCTGTTCTTTAACTCTGTGTGTAGGTTTCAGCCATGTTTATGTGTACTTTAAAAATATTTTTCTTACTCTACAAAGTAAAAATATATGAATATATGAATTACAACACAAAATTGCAGAAAGGAAGATTTTTAAAAAAAATTAGGGCAATCACCATATTTTTGTTTTGACTTTCTAGAGGAAAACCTAGCATAGGAGAATCATGGTCTATGTTTTGAGTTCTGAAGTATTCTATGATTCCTTGTATTAATAATCATGAAATTTTAGTAATAAAGTTGTTTTTCTTGCTCAAATTATATTAGTAACAAGACCAGCTAATATTAAGGGGTTAAGAAACTGTCATTTGTGCCAGAAAGTGAAATGACATCCTTCCAGAAAGTAACCAAAAGGAGCGATCTCTGTGATATATTTATTTCAATAGCAGAGTATTCAACATATTTATTTTCAATAGCAGCGTAGTTTGGTGAGGAATTCTTTCCTGTTTAAGAAAGCTGAATTTACAAATCAGTTAAATCCTGTTTAAAAAGACAAACGAATGCAAATCCAAAGCATACTATCAGATTATGGGTACTGGCAGTTTTCTTTTTCATTTAGAAGTACGTATGGTGAAGAAGCATCTTGGGCCACTGATTCATATCTGTTTTCCAAAAAGGGTTTTGCACTGACTTATATGAATGTTTCATCTAATAGTTTTTGTTTTGTTTTTATGTAGCAAAACAACATTGATCTAAATACAACTTTTGGCAGTACTCAAATAGAATTTCTTCTTTAGGGAGTTTTGATGTTGCTGTTTATCTTTAACAAAAACATTTGCCATGCTGGTAGCGTTTGAATACCATAAAACACAACTATATTGATTCTACTAGCAAAACACAGGAGCACATTGTATCATTGATTTTGCATGTAATGAGGTTACAATGGATAATTGAAAGGAGAATTTGGCCCATTGCTTCTAAAACTTAATTTTCTTCCTCCCAAACCTGTCTATGCAGACCAGCTGGCTCCAGGCACGTCTTATTTAAGTGTAGAAATAGTATTAAGGCACCTTAATGTGACAAATGGCAAAACACACTTTGTAAAAATTTCATTCAGATAAAAAAGAGTGAGTTGTTGAGTGAGCTTATGGGGAAGGGAGGTCATAAAAAGGTAGACTTCTTTATCATCTCCAAGCAAGCAGCAGCAACCAAGATGGAGAACTGGGATATGAATAGAGAAAATGCAAGAGATTTTCAAGATAAAAATTCTCAAATTACAGTCTTTTAAGTGTTAATTAATATAAAAAATAAATTTCATTCTGATTCGAGCAAATATTCTGCTGCCACTGTTGGTTATGTTTTTAGTTACCCTCTGACAAGATGTTAATTTACCTTATTCTTTTTTAAGAAATCGCTTGAAGAATGGACTCCCCTGAACTAATGCACTTACTTTCTTAGTGACAGCTGCCAAGGTGCTGTCAAACCCAGCTGTCTCATTATTCCACTTTCATTACATTTTCTTGTTATTCCTTGTACATAGGAGAAGAACCATATTAAAGCATTCCCTGTGACTCCGTTATAATTGCACCCTCTGTTAGTAATTGCTCATCCATTCAAAAGCTTTGCTGCAATATTTTGAAACAAATTGACATCATTCTAGTTCTGCAGTTAATCTGCTATTCAGAAAGGCATAGCAGGGGGATGTCTTATTGCTGTACTTTCTATGCATGGGTACTTTGAAAAGAAAATTAGCTTTGGAGACAGTGTTTGAACATTTTAATGAAACCATTATACCTAAGAGACTGTAATTTCTAGATTTCAGTCTGATACCAACTACCCCTGTTTATAGAATATTTTAAGGCTCATATTGTGCATGGCTTAATATTACATTGCATATTGCATATTTTTTTTGTCTTCAGTGAGCATAGAAAGCTTGACATTCTTTTGCATGAAGTGATAGAAATGTATGCAGACATTTAACAGTCATAGTGACAACTTCTATGGAAACATTAATGGAGATGAAGTTGCATTATGCAAAGCAAGTTCTCTCAAATGTGATGGTCAGGTTTTTGTAGGCTAGCTTTCTTTGATGTCGTAGCATGTCAGGAAATAATGTGCATCGCTAAATTCAAAGATCAAAAGAAATTTACTGTCTCCTCCGTAACAGAACATCCACTTCCCCTCCCGAATATAACTCTTCACACAGAATATATAAAAGGACAGTTTGGAATACAGTGCCATGAAATGTGCAAGCAGCATTAAGAGTCAGGAGAGGTTTGTCTGCATTTTGGTATTTAGAGGCAATAAATAGCATTAGTAATAAAATGACTTTGACTTGAATTACAACAGTCTTTCTTTGCATGAATGTGGAGAGTGGGATAAGTGCTGACAAATTAATATGAATGATAATTTTTCCAGACACCACATATACAGCATTTTGACTGTTAAGGAGAATCACTATTTAAAAAAAGCATTTTCTACCAAATCTTGATTTGAAAGTGAATGCATCCTGAAAATTTAATACTTCCCAACTCTGCTGTATACCCTGACAATAAAAATGTAGTATGACTTGCTTTGTCTTCTAATTTAATAGGATATTGTCAAGGGTGTAAAAATTAAAATTAGTCTTGTGCTCTCCTAACCCTTTCCATTTTGTGAAAAACTCCGCTCTTAACAAGGCTTCAAAACCGTGCTGCAAAACTCAGGACTACTGTCATGTTGTCCCCTTTGTCCCCCTTTCATTCTTAAGGCATAATATGGAAAAAAGATTGGGCATAATAATACAATCAAGTTGTTAATTTTTTTTCTTCCTCACACATAAAAGCATATATTCCTCAAAATATGGCTGTGCCATTCTGTAATTAGAATCAGCAGGAAGATTTTAAACTAGTGTTAATTCCTAGAAAATGAGATTTATCACTTCTCTGTATTTACTTTTACAAATGGGAGTATTTCTTACCATTAATTGTTCCAGCACAGTTTTACACAAATATGTAAATACTGGATATGGAGCTTAGATGAAAATCTAGTTTATTTTATCTGAAATGGGGCTTTTGTACCTTGTATTTTATTTTTCCTCTCAACAATTCTTCTGTTGGCATAGTTCTGTCAGCCATTTTGCTGCATTTTTGCCTACTGCTAATTATTTTCAATAGCTTTATTTTTTAAATTAATGTAAATTTCACTACATTTTATCAGAACTTTTTTTTTGGGGGGGTGATTAAAATAAACAAGGTATCTACCCTTGGTTAGCTGAGCAGCAATACTTCAAAATAATTTGAGGTGTACAAAAAAGAAGTAGCTATTTAGATAATTTGATTGAATTTTCAAAATCTAAAGAGCTTTTTGTTACATTTAGGGAATATTCACCCTTAATTCTGTTTAGTTTGACTGTATCCATTTTAAAAAAGAAATACCATCTCGTTATTTTTCTGGAAAGGAGTCATTTAAATGACAAAGATTTTAGACATTATTTAGACTATTACACTTTTTGTCTTTTTACTTTTTGTAGTTACAATACCAGTTTAAGATGAAAAACAGTTGTTTGAAAAAAGCTATTGAAAAAATCATCTTCAGATTCTTTGATCTCTTACCTTTCCTAGATTTGAGGCTGATCTTCTACAGGACCAAGTGTGTAGAGCCCTAAATAATTTACATAAAGATTTATGTTGGGTTCTCTTTTACCTTTTTATTTGATTACTGTCCTTAAACAAAAACAAACAAACAAAAAAAAGAAGCCAATTCTCATTAATATCAATATATTGATATTGCCAGTTACTTTCCATCACTAGCTCAGTATCTGCTAAAATTTTGACATTTTTTCAGTGTATCTACTTTTGCATTTATGTTGTTTAAATTATTTGGTGGATAGAATTCTGAGCCTTTCTTCTAGAAATCCTTCACCTCACCATGTTTATACTCCCCTGTAAAGCTGGTCTTTCACAAATGTCCAAATTATTTGATTTAATTCTGATGTTGGAAAGTGTACGATGAATTTGCAACATATTTATTATTACCCCACTGAATATGGGAAGGCATATGTTCTTGAGACTTGTTTCCATAGTTAATATTATTTTTTTGTTGCAGAGGTTGGTTTTGCTCTCTGCTATAAAAGGACTGTATATAGATGGTTATTTAAAACTGAAATGAAACTGAAAGAAACTGAAATGAAACTTTTTTTACCTTTTGAAAAGATTTTAAGTAAAAAAATGTTTTACCAATGAAAAAAATAAACATGTGATATGCCAAGAAAGTACACTCAAAGCTATCTCTTTAAGTTTCCTTCTTTATATCTGTCTGTCTGAATTTGCAATGTATTTCTTTAGGCATAAGTGACTTGAACTGTAACTCTAGTTAACGGAATGTGACTAGCTATCTTCCTTTTTGGAAAAATATTTGTGGCAGTGGTGGGGAAAAAGAGGTAAGCCTATAGTACAGCACTGAAACTAATTTGTTCTGGGAAAGCAGATACAACAGTTAAGACATAAAATCCAGACTACTCTGAGGATATTGACAACAAAGGCAACTAATTTAACCTTGTAGTCACATAATTAGTATTGACAGAAAGGGCTTAGAATTCCACTTCTTTCATTTTTTACAGTTTGGCAAATGGTTCTTCTTTAAACGGTACCTTAGTCTTGCTATTGCAAAATAGCTTTCAGTTTTCAGCCTACAGTTAGATAAAATGATCTTTAGCACATACATATTTGCTCTGCATTTACGATGGACCAAATATACATTCTTCAGAAACATTACTTTAAAGTTACATCAGTTGTTGTGCACTTGCCAGAAATTTCCATATGCTTTATATTTTTTCCACTTAATTACAGAATATTTTTCTTCTTATTTATTACCGGAATATTTCTTTGATATTTTGAAAAAAAAAAATGAAAAAAAAAGAAATACAGGTTGATATCCTTTCAATATCATGTTCAGCTTTCTCTCAAGGGATTTTTATTAGTACAAGTTCAATGAAATCTTAATACATGCCTACAGAAAAATACTGTGTGTGGTGATTAGTGCAGCTTAATGTAGGCCTTGACATCGATGATACATCTTAATCGTGTTTCTCCCAAACAAGTTTTTTTAATTTAATTCACCTGACATTGGCATCTGTCTTAGAATATGGCTATTAACTTCTTCAGTCCTAGAAACAAAGAGAGTGGTTTCCAAAGTATTGTGCCTTCCTAATTTGTAGTTATTTTAGGAGTACACAGGGAATCCAAAAGGAAGGACTCTTTACCAGAATCCACACAGATATGTATATTGATTTTCTCTGCAATCTTTCTTGTATATCAGAATGCTTCAAGAAAATCTTCAAATCTTTGTTTTTAATATTCCTTTGAAATAGAAAAGCTGTATACGTGTGTGTGTGTGCGCGTGTGTATGTAAGTGTGTTCATGTGTGTATACACTCTAAAATAATAACATAAAGTACCATTGGTTCCTGTAAACATTTGCTTGAGAAAAGCAAGGGTAGAAAAGGAAATTATTTTCCAGTGTCCTCTGTAAATAGACACAGAAAACGAGTTTAATTAGCCTAATCATCTGAACTGTCTCCTCCCTGACAGCAGACCGCTCCCTGACCTGTCTTTGCTTACCCTGTGTGACACTGGCAGCTTAGCTGCTGGTGTCTGTGCTGTTCTTTAACAGGCTAGGCTAAGGTGGCCTCCAAATGCTATTTGTCATTACTTTTTGGCAGGTAGTGTCATAGTCATTCATGGAAGGACTTTAAGATTACATAATTCTATTCCAGAAACAGATGGGACCTGTATGACTCGCTCTGGCAGAATACAAACCAAGTCTATCCAAAATGCAAATGTATGTGGGCTCAGGTCTGCAGCATGTGGTAGTGCATGACCAGATTCTCTAATGTGGAATTCCTTGAGAGTTATCTCAGATCCAAACTTGACTTTAGGCTTTTATTTACATTAAAAAAAAAAAAAAAAAAAGTTATTTGTAAATATGAGTCAACACCCATGTCAATACATGCATGTTTTATTTCAAGAAGAAATTTTAGTATTAGTCATGCAAATATTAGATATTCTTTCTGATCTGCAGGTACATGAAATCCATGATGATTACACTTAAAACCCCACAGAATAGCTGAAAGCTATAGAAAGCTTCCCACACCTACAGACAAAAAGAATCTTTGATACCATGAATCAAACAAGCTTGTGTGCTTTCTGTGTTCTTACTTTCCAACAGTGGTAGTTTTGCAGTAATGGGGACACAGTTGCTGCTCCGAGTTTAATAAGGATTTTTTTAATGAGGTTATTCCTACCCGTGCTGTTCTTTTGGACTACTTGGGGTAAAGGAAGGGTAAACAGTGCACAATATGTTGTGCAATGAAGAAGTTCCTTGGATGTAGAGCAATGTCTTCACATTATAGCTTCAAAGCAATGTATTTTTCTACCAAACACAGTGTCTTTAAATTTAAATTATTGGCAGTTAGCAATGGTGCTGTTTGAGAGGTTATTAATTAGCAACTAACTATAGTAACAAGTTTTGAGTTATACTGGTAAGGTCATCAAACAAATTTCATAAGCATATTAATTTGGCTAGCAGGAGAAACTGGGAACATGGGAAGATATGCTGGAAAGCCAGTGAGCTATGAAATTACATTGTTAGAAGCTCAGAGAAAACCTTCTTTTTTTTAGGAGGAAAAATGTCATGTGCATAAAATCAATATAAATATATTTTGAGAATATTTCTTTATGGAGAAAGTGTGGAAAAATGAATATGAAAAGATGGTTCATGGACCAAAGGAAAGATGTTAGCCAAGGCTGTAACAGAACAAGAAGACATCCTGGTGTAATGCCTTTGAAGACTGCCAAGTGATCAGTATTGAGCTTGGTAGTTGACTAGACTGCCCAAAGTTTTTTCTCATTGACAGCATTAGGGGAGAACTGTTGGGAAGTGAGGGGGATTTAATGTTATCGCTGAGCAGCAGTAACATAATGCACTCAATAAATGAGAGTGTCAGATGAAGACCACAGGAGACATCACAACTTGAGATACTGATTCGATAGCTAAAAAATATGGAGGAGCAGTGTCCAAGGCAAGACAAGTGACAAAGGAAGATCTAGTGTTGTGTGGAAGTATAGGAAGTGAGCAATAAAGGCCAAGGAGTGATACTAAGTTCTAGTCAAGTTGAACAGGATGCTTCTGTAGAGCAGACTCCTAGAGACATTAATAAATTATGACAAGTAAACTTTTAATATGGAAACATTATACCTACAGCTATGCTCAATAGCTGACTGAAACAATATAACTGTAGTTAGGATTCTGCATAAAATTTCCTAGTCTGCTAACATTACTGAGCACTGGGGTGCAACGCTGGCAGCACTGAAATCAGCAGGAAGCCTGCCATTGACATTAATGACACCAAGTTAACACCACTACAATCTGCCTCTGTATTAAATCTGTTACCATGGATATGCATTCGGCAGGCAGGCTGTTTATATAAGCAGGGCTAGCAAGCAGAGCAAATCCAAAAGCAACAGTTCTTTGCAAATACCAAGCAAAAAGATGAAAAACAACACAAAGGTTTCAGTACTGAGGTGAGTTTGGCTTTGCTATTACTAAAATGCACAGTAAACAGAAGTTTACTAAGAAGTGTGGGTGCATAACTTCTACCCAAGGTAAAGATCTAAATTATCAATATCAGGCCACATAAATTTTTAATTCAGTGTTTGAGATCCATCTGTTGTGATTTTATACTTTAATTTTGTCATCAGAGTAAGGATTCCAGCATCACAACACAGGCAAGATGACAGGCAAGAGGAGGTAGGACCAGACGCTCCTTATTCTCCTGCACAATGAAGAGTTTCGGGGGGTCTGGGACTCCCTTTCCTATCTCAGAACTGCTATTGCATCAACTTTGGCATTGATGGTCCTGCCTTCTCTGCCTACACAGGAACCTTGAATGTTCCCACAATTCAGGATTGCTGCAGACCTATACACAGCTAAAGGAAGGTAAGTGTGGAATTTCTGATGGAAAGGCTTGGATGGAAAGGTTCAACATCTCTTATACACTGTTCTTGAATAACCTCTTAAATAAAAAGTTCTTTAAAAATGCATGTTTATTAA
>VZSV01000013.1:10368877-10380768 GCA_013398735.1 Nothocercus julius | reverse complement strand
AGGAAAGGAAAGGAAAGGAAAGGAAAGGAAAGGAAAGGAAAGGAAAGGAAAGGAAAGGAAAGGAAAGGAAAGGAAAGGAAAGGAAAGGAAAGGAAAGGAGAAAAAAGATGATCTACAGTTTGAAAGAATGGGCAGAATCTGAAGTGATTCATAGAGCGTATAAAATGATAATTGACAGAGAAATCAAGAAGATCACAGGGAAGAAATAGAAGAATGAATCAAAAACAATGATAGGTTTGCATAATAATGCAAATTAAAAATGAGAAAATACTAACAGAAGAAAATGAAACATGTTTTGAAAAACTTAACCAAATCATAGTCTTAATGAAAGGAAAAAACAGATTTGTTCAGAGGATTTACTATTTGATTGTTAATCAAATTAATCTTTAACTTCTCAGAAACAAATGACAGGGTACAGGAGAGAATACATATTCTCCTTCCAGCTTCCAACTTACTTCATACTGCAAATGTGAGTTACGTGATCTGTGTAATCACTATCTACGCCTCAAGTCAGAGAGTAGAAAAGAGCATCCCGTCAGCAGAGGAGTGAAGGAAAGTGAGGGAGGATGGAGTCTGGGGGCTACAATAAATGGTTCCTCAGTCATTAAAGTGCATGGGGAGATAGACAAGGGATGTGGAACTACTGGAGAGAGTCCAGTGCAGGGCTACAGGGACGATCAGGGGTCTGGAACATCTGCCCTATGGGGAAAGACTGAGAGAGCTGGGCCTGTTCAGCCTGGAGAAGAGTAGGCTGAGAGGGGATCTAGTCAGTGTCTATAAGTACCTCAAGGGAGGGAGTGAAGATGATGGGGCCTGCCTCTTCTCAGTGGTGGCCACCAGTAGAACTAGAGGTAATGGCCACAAACTGAAACACCAAAAGTTCCAAAGGAACTTGAGGAAATATTTCTTAACAGTGAGGGTGACAGAGCACTGGCACAGGCTGCCCAGAGAGGCTGTGGAGTCTCCTTCTCTGGAGATCTTCCAAACCCGCTTGGACGCAGTCCTGAGCCACATGCTGTAGGTGACCCTGCGTGTGCAGGGGGGTTGGACTAGATGATCTCTAGAGGTCCCTTCCAACCTTAAGCATTCTGTGATTCTATGACACCTGAGTCTAAATTCATTTCTGGATTCCTTCTGAGCTAGTGCAGCAGTTTAGAATCTAAATCCATATATAAATCTCTGCCTTTTCTTGTACTGTTAATGATATCGACATATGCCTAGGGTATAAGTCTCATCAAAACAAAGAAATCTCAGGAGAAAGGATTTATTTTCTTCTCATTTTCTAAACACAAAATAGTTTCGTTTAATTGCTGCCTCTGTCACAGGGGTATGGTGAATATGTCAGTTATTCTGGCAAAGCAAAAAGCACAGGAGGAGTTCTGTAAGTATTTTGTCTTCTTTGTTTAATGTAAGGAATTGCTACCAGCCAACATGTTTTGGGAATCATTTGAAGGGAGCATGTGATTTTTGCTAAAGTGCAAAATCATAGGAGAAAAAAAAAAATGCAAAAAAAAAAATCCTACGTCATTCTTTATGTTTTGGTATATATTCTGGTGTTACAATAGTTTATGGTCACGGAGTCTTTTCTTAGCTGATCTCCCTGGTTGGAATATTACTGTCCTGGTGCACTGTAATCTCTTTTATGCTACAGCCCATGAGAGCTCCATGTGAATGTCACGTTGGCAACTGTTGGGAAAAGGAGAATAGAATTGAAGCAGACTTTGTCATGAAATCTTTCACTGTCTAGGCAAGTACAATGCGATATTAAAGTGAATGCAAATTAAGTATTTTAATAAAGAATGTTAAAAAAAGGCTTTAAGATAATATGGGATAAAGACACTAAAAAATAAGAGACAGTTCTTTTTTTCTGTTTAAAATCTCAGTACTGTGAGGTAATGTAGGAAGTAGTATCATATTCAAAGTATGGGAAAATTTTGGTAGAATGAAGAGTTTACTTCCTTGCTCAGATATGAACAGAGACACACAGTCACATGCATGCAAATGCACAAGTACTGGTACTCTTTACCAGGTGTAGCTCTGAGAAGAGACTTGGCTCTTAGGTGACAGGGAAGAAAATGAGCATGTACAATTCTTATCAAAAGTCGATTACACTGAATTGTAGCATAAGAAAAGGCAAATAGTTTATTTCTTTTCTGAGACGCCTACAAGCGGATTTCTTCCATCTAGGCAAGCACTAAATTTTGCCAGAGATTTTAATTAGCTCTTTCAGAAAATCATTGTAGCATACAGTTTTAGCCCCCAATTTGTTTTGATCTTTTTCCATTTTTAATTTAATTTTCTTTGCCATAATGGACCTTTGTATTCCAGGCTTCACAAGAAGATTCTGACTTTTTTTTTTTTTTTTGTCATGCTCTTTATTTTCAGAGCTGAATTGAACCTTAAAGCAAAGAGAGAAAAGGTTTGTCCAGGCTACTATATGTATGGTCTTACAGAGTAAAAACTGCATTGTCAAATGACCTGGTAGTAGAAGAGAGCCATATAAATTCCTGTAATGCTTAGTAGTAATGTGCACTGGACCAGTACATTTAAAATTATTAATAAAGTTGGCAAAAGTACTAAATAACTGTCCTTCAATTTTCCAGATTATCTTGTGAAATTTTCCTTCCTTGATTGCACCTAAAATGAATCTACATTGATATGCAAATGGGAGCCTAGACCAGTTGGTTGTCTGGGTGCTAAGCTAAATAATTTGGCATGCACTCTGCTTTTCCAGAATATTTATGGAGGCTTAATTTAAATACATTCCAAATATTTTAGTCCTTTGCAAATACTTCTGTCTTGTATTTATTTTGTGAATACTTTGTATACTTACTAGGCTAGTAGGACTAACAATGAAAGCAATATTTTAGAACATGTTCAATTTGACTTCTAAACAAAGCAAGCAGGACATGTCAGGACCTTTTCTAATGGACAAAGAGAAAAGATATACTTTCTTATTAAAAGAACTTAGCAAAATAAAGTAGAATTACAGCACACATTTACTTTTGTTCTTTAAAAAGTGAGTTCTTCTAAAAAGATACAATCATAAACTGAATGCAAATGTGTTTTCATCAGTACATTAAATTCCATTACCTTATTGGAAAAACTAGCTGCTTTTAATGCTTTGCAGCATTTGTCCATAGAAGTGTTTTTGCCTTTTGCCTAGGCAAATGTATATATTCTGCATAATTAAAGTATGGGAAGTATCTTGGCCTAATATTAGAACTGCAGAAATGATATGCTGGAGAATACTACAAGCTTGAAGAAACCTTCACTGTGGTATACATAAAAAAAAAAAAAAAAAAAAAAAAAAAAAAAAAGTTTTTTCAGTAGTATTTTTGGAGTACCTAACTTTAGTGGTGTGATAAAAATCTGCTAATTCCAATTAACACAACGGGGGAGGCGGCGCGGGGGCAGGGGCGGGGGGAAGCAAGAAAGGTATGAGAATAGAATTCTTTCTGTAATTCTATCTTCTCTGCTGGAGAGTTTCCTATAAAGTAATGGGTGGCATATTGAGTTCATCTTAAAATGGACTGTAGACTATTTTTATGTCATTTTGGCAGTATTATCAGTAAAGGTCTAGTACGCCTGCTGCAATATTATTCAGTGTTAAAGTGTGAGCAAATACTTGCATAACTGTGATCTAAAGTTTGCGTTTTAGGTTTGTATCTCTGCAGCGAACGCTACTGTGGTAAAAATGACAGCTTTCCCATGTTTGCAGATTTTTGTGATTGCTCTGTTCTTCTTGTCCATATGTAAATGTTATGAATGCCAAGCAGGATTAACTGAGAAGTGAGTTAGAACTGGAGCAGAGCCCGATTACCTGATGCCTACATGTAGATAAGACAAAAGAAAAAAAAAAAAAAAAAAAATGCACAGCTCTCCATTTCACATTAGCTTTTTTGGTCATTTGCTTTCCTTTTTATTATAATTTAGATATGCTTTTAGTAGTTTTTGATGAATGTCTATACCACATAAAAATTAGATGTTCTTGGCTTGTCTGGAAACTAATACGGGCAAAGGACAGTAAACACTTTGCTTACAGACAGTGTGCTGGGGAAAAAAACTGTTTGAGGTTATTTTCTGGTAGAAATTTGGTAAAGTTTAAATGCCTTATATTCATTTTAAATTCAATAGCAAAGCACCCAAATAAGTGCCTTGACTTTAGACACTGCTAATTATTTCATAGTTTTCATTGAATCTTTTATTGAATTTTTCATTCCTTTAACATCTGGTAATATATTTCTTAATTATATGTCCCCCCCAAATCTTTAAAGATACATTTATTTATTAGATTTCTATTACTATTTCTATTTATTAGTTACTTTGAGTGACCACTACAGCAAGCTGGATCGGTATTGAGTGACATCACCATGTAACCATGTAATTCTCACACCCATGAAGAGCAAGGGCAATGTTCTCTGAATCAGGCAGAGGTAGTTACTGAGAAAGGCTGGGCACAACTATCTACGCAAAACATTGCTTCCAATATTTTCTTGAGGGGGAGGAAAAAAGCCAAGTCACATAAAAGTGACCTCTAGGACGATTCTGGACTACTCCTCCTAGCTGGATTACACTGAGATAAATTGTTTCATGCTCATTACTCATTTTTCATTCTCATGCCTTGAGCAACATAAAATGAATTTCAAGTCAAAATTTGCTCTGAACAGGATAACAGTCATGTTAATAAAAGCAGGAACTGGCCGTTTTGTTGCTTTGAAGTTGATTTTTTGAGCATGCATTTATGTAACTTTTTTTTTTTTTTTTTTTTAAGAAAAGAAAAGCACAACGTTGTGTGTGTGTGTTCAGTGTAGCTGCAGCTGGCATCACTTGGAAAAAAGGATGAAGTGTGAATTACGGCAAGACGGAAGTCGAGACACTCCCCCCATGGATGGGAACTCAAGACGGCTTTTGAAATACCCTGTTAGTGACTCCTGATTCGTCGGATGAACAAAATCCCTGCTCGGATAAGGAAAAAAGAACAAAGTTCCAGACTCCGCGGTGGCTCAGAATAATAAAATAAATGCTAATCGCCCAGTGCGATTCCAATAGGTTCTTCCAAACCTTCTTCAGTTTCACTGGCGTCATTTTAAATTCTTCTTCTTTTTGTGATTTTCTTTTTTTTTTGTTTTTTTTTTCATTTTTTTTTTTTGAAAAAAAGGAAAACAATAAAAGTTCTTTAGCTGCTGTGGTTTTTTGTTTAAATCTTTGAGGTAATACAGTTGTGCCCTCGTTCTAACAGGTTCCNGAAAAGGAGAGAAGACTCTCCAGCCATACCTTTAATTTAGTGGAAAAAAAAATCAGCTGTGTCTGCTCTGGGATGTGTTCTCCCCTTCTCTGCATCCACATCAGGAACAGCTGGATGGAGAGGAATGTTTCTGGGCTTCCACAGTTCTTGCTGACGTAAGAAAAAAATGTGGTGGACTAAATTAAAACTAACAAAATGAAAAGTCAATTGTAGTGCTGAGGAATGCCCCTAACTTCTAGAAGTAGAGTGTGAAAATACATCTGGGTACAGTAACCTCTTTAGCAACTCTAGCTAAATCCAGCAGAGTTTATGAAGTGGAGTTCATAGTATCATTTTATAAGACTTGCCTGTAATTGCCATTCTTTTCTTTCTTCCTTTCTTCCTTTCTCTCTTGTATTCCTTCTTCCTCTTTTATCAGTTACTTTCCATTTCTGTGTTCATCTAATGCTGAGCATAAAGCTTTCAGGGCAGGAATCAGGCCTGTTTATTCCCACTGACTGCTATGCAGATTTATAAAAATATTGGCTTATCACTCTCCCCAACTGAATGTGCCCACTTATTCAGGGGCATAGTTTGATATACATGTTGTTTCAGTTAGAATATCTCAGCTTGTATTGTTTCGAACACCTAATATGAATATGGCATTCATGACTAGATAAGCACATCATAATTCTTAGCATAACTTTTACCATAAAAGTTTGTCTAAGGTAGGGATATCAAAACAAAAATCATGACAAAATGAAATAGAGCACTGTTGAAAACCCACTTTATCATACACATCCAGTTAAGCTTCATATTGGCAGACATGTAGCCAACCGAAAGACCAAGATGCAATGACCCGGTTGGAGTTAGGGTGAAAGCATCTCAACAATAGCAATATGCCTGAGTTTAGCAAAGTCTGCAGCAGTTGTGGGAGCCAAACTTTTGCACATTATAATCTATTTTACCAGTCCCTGAGTGATATCAGTTATCTCTCTTACTACTTAAATCTTGGATTTTTCACATAGGTTCCTTCTCACTGAGGCTGCTCTCATTGTAAAAGGAATATTGGCAGAATTTACATCATATGTAGGTTTCTCTCCCCAAGATTTTTTAGTCTTTGCTAAGATTTTGTAGTCTTTGGATCGTTCAGTACATCCATTTCCTTGTCATTCATATGCCTCTATGTATTAAAGAAACATTCTTATGTATATTCCAGAAGTGGATAACTATTAATTTACATCAGTATGCATAGGATTTACTCCTGAGTACTCTGAAGTGCTTGAGCAACCCAAATTTGTTAAATCAATAGAGGCACCGTCCAAGAAAAGAAGCAGCTAAAATCAATGCAGTATTTGCATGTTATCCTCATCATTCAGAAAAGCAAAGGCATGTCTGACCTTGAAATGCTTATTTAGGGTTCTTAGTTCTAGGTCAGACTGCTACTGTCATGCAGAAATTCCTCTTTAAGTCATCTTAAAATGTATTTCTGTTTTATAACATCAGGTGTGTCACTTTGCTGCTTGAAGAAAAAAAGAATTTGAAAAAAAAGGTTGGGAAAAAAAAAAAAAGCTCATTTTCAAAAGCATTTTAAGGTTCAGTCCTCTGGCATCACTGATTTCCATCTTTCCAATTTCAGCAAGCTCTGAAATCCTCATTTGCTACTTCTGTTACTAGCTATAGAGATCTTCATCATAAGAACCTACATTTTGATCCAAAGATTAAGCTGTAATGATAAAAGATTGTGCATAATCCCTTAACCTCTGTGTAAGAATTAGTGTGTTTTCTCCAGGCTGGAGTTGTGGATTTCCTTTCAATAAGTAGTTCATTATTGCATTATTCGCGTTGTGCTCCTTCATGGCAATCTTCATAGAACTGGAACTTTCAATGCTGGGTGCTATTGTATGCCACTTCTTTTTTCAATACTGGCTCACTAATTTCAATTTTACACTAATAATAATATATAAAGATGTCTAGTACAGTATTACCTGTTTAAATTGGAAAAGGCTTTACAATCCTTTCAAAAGTTAATAAATTGCTATCAGATTTTAAAGAATATCAACCTCCCACTTTAGCCATATATGAAGTATATCTTTGTTGTTACAAATACATAGCATGAATTTTATTTTACATTAATGGAATATTTTCAAATGATTTTAAATATGGTAATATGATAATATATGATATGTTCTGTGACTCTTAAAATAAATATCGCAACAATTCCAGTTTTAGAAGGCTAAGCACCTTCGAATAGGTGGGTCTATATAGGTACATATGTTACTTCATAACCATTTAAGTACATAGCAGTAATCAGGTTCCTACCAGGTTAATTGTGTCACTTCCAATGTAAACACTCAATATCTACTGGTCATCATTGTAGAAAAGCCTGAACAATAGCATGATATCTCTCAGAAAATTTCTTTAATTATCTACAGAAAAGATGATCATTAACATCTTGCCCAGTGTTTCCATGAAGTAAACAGAACATATTCCTAAAAAGGAAGAAAGTAAAAACAATTCAGGAACGTATCTGTGCCGATGTCATTAAAATTGAGATGGAAAGAGTATCCTTTTCTCTGTCTTTAAAAAAACAGTGTGAGCTGTCTGAGGCAGCTGGCTCTGTGTCTAGATTGCATTCACATGGCTTATTAGGTTGTTCTTATCATATGATAAGAGATAAGACAAAAAAAATCTTAAGATTCAAGTGGTCAGATCATTTTATACAAAGAAGCTTGGTTTTCTAATAAATGTAAATCCTGCCACCTAGATCTAGATGAAAGCACTCTGTGAAAATGTATTAGCACTTTAAGTGGATGCATATGCACTCTGGATTTTTACAGAGTTGACAATATTCTCTATAGACTTGAGTCTTCCTCTGTTGAAGTCAGTGAGCATTTTGCTATTGATTTTAACTGGAAAGCACTAAGCTCTCGAGCACTACTGCCCTTGTGGAACATTTGTCTGAAAACAATTAAGCACTGTAAATTCAATTGAAAAAATGTGTAACAAATGTTTTGTGGGTTTTATTTGTTTCTTATAAAGCAAGTGTTTTAAAAGCTCTCTTTTCCCCCCTTAAAGACAAGTGTTTTAAATAGGAAAGTATAGTAAATGCACACACGCAAAAAAAATCAGTGATGTTTATATGAATATATTTGTTGCAAAATAATGTTGTTTGCAACAGATTGTTATTGTTGATGATGCAGTTGCTAGTGGATGCTTTTGTGAGGATTAAGGTAGAACACAATTACATTGTACTATTCATCAGGAAGAAGATAAATGAATCTCTCGTAATACTTAAATAACTTTAAATACCTGTGCTCGAAGCATTTAGTTTTTAAATGCACTTTTGAAGAATGGGAATGTCATTCCTTGCTAGGAGGGCTTTCCCCAAACATCTCTGAGCTCCATTTGTAGCTAGTCATGCAGAAGTGATGAAAATGTCGTGGAGAGGGAACATTTACAAAGAAGATGGGAGGCAGGAAATGATTCTCCAAGAAGCAAAGAAACACAAGCCTACTGTGGCAGAAAGTGTTATGGAACACTGATTGAATACAGTGATTTTCCAAACACATAATGAGTCACTTCAAATGAAGATATAAAGATAGTGATAGAGCATTAGCATGGACACGGGTTCATCTCTTTAAGAACTTGATAATATTATCATTATGATAAAGAGTGGGAGGGCCTATGGTTTGGGAGTATTTCAAGGGAATAAGCACTTCTCAGTGATTACTTTTTCGGTATATGAACACACAAGAAATGCATAGTATGTGAATTGCTCTCATCCTCAGCATTTGAGAGAGGAAAAGGTGAAATCCGACGGTGGCATTCACTGTGTAATGCCTTGTTCACAGTTTCTGGGAAAATCTTGGCCAGATTTCTATTTGATTGCTTTCCCTGACACATCATCAGGCAGTTTTCTGCTTGATTCACGCAGTGTGGCTTCAGAATCATGAATGTGCATATGACATGTTATTGGGTATCTTGACAGCTGCAAGAAAAATACAGGCAACATGCTGACAAAAGCACCCAACACTGTAGGTAGATCTGGCTAAGAGCATGAGAATTTTATTGCCCAAGGGAATTTACTCATATGTGCTCGTTTCATGCAATTGCAATGCTTGTTGGAGGCCAGTGTATCTTGTAGTGCAAAAACATGAGTATTTTGTTGAGGAGAACAGATGCACAGACACCTGTGAAAATGATGTCAGCATCCGGAAGACCAACAGTAGAGTGATGCATAGTAGCTGAAATAGGAATAGCTAAATCTGAGAAGCAAGGTGAAGCTAATTGTCAGGTGAAGTGATGAATCAAAAGTATCAAGTGTAGATGGAGAATGAGCTGGTAGTAACTCCAGTATTCTCCTCCTAGTTCATAAGCAGTGGAGAGACATCTGTTCTCTTTTTTGGACTTTTTTAGCATGGGGGATGCTACCATCACCATCCTTTTCTCAGATTATGAAAGACAATGAAGCTATGATAAAATATATCGATGTCATTTAAAACAATGTTCAATGATATTCCAATGATACGGTGAATCAATAGCATGAAAACCTCTGAAATCTAATAAAGGAATCCAACAAAGCATCTTTATTTCATGTGAATAGAAGTGATCCTGTCTTAATGAAGAAATTCTTGTGGGCAAAGTATGAGTAATCTTTCCAGATAAGTGATGCAAACCAACATAGTAGAAAGCAAGATAAAAGAATACAAGTTATACCACAATAGAATCAGATGTATAGATTTGTGGATAATGGGAAGAAACAATGACTCTGTTCGAAGGCTATTACTCTCAGGAGGGTAAAGTCTTTTCATGTGTGGCAAGTGTACTTGTGTGCTGAAGATGTGTGTTGCCTAACAAATTAGTTTGTTTGGTAATGCCCTGCTGGTGATGAAATTCTCTCATGTGCTCCATAACTAGGTAGCTGGAGGAATAGTCACAGCCTGTGGGCAATATCCCATCAATATTCTCATCATGTGTACTGCTGTAAATGCCTGGTAGCTTTGTGCTTGGTAGTCTACTTGAACTAGCATAGAAATCCTTTCAGGCAGCCCACTAAAAATGAGAATCAATTGCTTCCTGACCTTGGGCGCCTACAGTACAAAAAGAAATACCTTGTTAATGAAACATAGGAAAAAAGGAGAAGTAGTCCATAAGAATGTAGCTGTGCATTTCTCCATAGATTTAGGGAAATGATTCAGCATTATTCATTATTACATAATATTTCAAGATTAATATCAGATGTGGAATACTGATCTAAGTTGTGTTGGATTCTTATCAGGCTGATATCAAATACCACTGCAGAGAGATATTTTTAAATATGGTTTCCAAAACACCTAAATGATTTAGGTCTGCAAGTCTACCTCTCGGCCCATTTAAATGTATTTCTCTTTATTTAAATGTGCTTCTTGCTCTCTGGGCAGTGTAATTAACATAGGGATAGAAATAAGACATAATTATATCATAAATGCCTACAGTATCTTAATTCTAATAATACTATAATTTTAGTAAATATATCTTTTTCAATTTCCGTTGTAATTCTAGATTTTCATATTGAGATATGAGTATTCTGCTTCATGAAAATGAAATTTCTGAACATATCCATGAACTAAAGTAAGCGAATTTGTTGTAGACTTTTCATTCTGCATTTTTTGTAGCTGCCTACTTCCTGTTGTACAAGATACAATAAATTTCTTTTGCTCTACATGGATCCTCTAAGTGATTTCTTGAAATCTTCCATTATCTTTTCAACTTAAAAGTGCCTGAGAGTGGTTTTAACAGTGATTACAGCTAGAAATTTAATCAAATTTCTAAGAGTTGCATTTCTGATTACACAATGCAGTGATCCTGGCAAAAGAATTCCACTCCTTGAATCTTTTCATAAAAGCAAGCAAACATAATAACCAGACATGACTTTAAGGAATTTTTTTAATTTCTTGTGGTAGAGAAGAATAAGATGCATAATTTTAAATGTTTTGTAGTTTAAATGTTCTGTAGTTTCATTTATTAAAATCAGTTCTGAATTATTTCAGCCACTGTAACAATGTAATGGGACACTGAACACACATAACCATTCTAGTTCCCAGGACATTCAGATTGTTTCCATTCAATAAGCAAGTCCTATTGGAAAAGAAACAAAAAAAAAAAAGCAAGATCAGAAAACCAAGCAACTCAGCTTGTGAATTTGGTTCTGGTTTTGCAATAATCTGTTTTCCAAAGAAACATGCACTCAACATGGAGCTCACTGTTTGATTCAGTCTTGGTTGGATCCTGCAGCATAGTGAGGCAAGAAACTAAAATTTTAGTCACAAAAAAATCAGTGCACAGTCCTTTCTCTGTGTCCAAATTAATTCTTTTTAGTTCCTTCATCTAGGAAAAAGTTCTTGTCCTGTAGATTTATCCAAAGTCTGCATGATAAATAATTTGTGGCACAGAAGTAGATCCCACATTGCACAACTTAGGAAAGCTGACAATTCCTCAGTGTTTCTTAGATCACTGAGAGAAACCTAAATTTCACACATCTTTGCAGAATGATGATAGGATTTATGTCTATTCTTAATATATAAAGAATGAACAGGATCTTTCAGAGGTCTGAGTTAATCCTCTAGCAGCAATCTCTAGGAACTTAAAGTCCTTCAGGATCATAGAATCATAGAATCCTTAA
>VZSV01000013.1:10352942-10368159 GCA_013398735.1 Nothocercus julius | reverse complement strand
TTATTCCTTCCCAAGTGCAGGACCTTGCACTTGTCTTTGTTGAATTTCATAGGATTTCTCATCGCCCAGTTGTCCAGTCTGTCCAGGTCCCTCTGGATGGCAGCGCAGCATTTTGGGGTATCAGCTACTCCTCCCAGTCTCATATCAGCAGCAACTTGCTGAGGGGCACTCTGTGCCTTCATCCAGGTTATTGATGAATAAATTGAACAGGACTGGGCCGAGGACTGACCCCTGGGGGACACCGCTAACTACAGGCCTCCAGCTAGACTCTACATTGCTGATCACAACCCTCTGGGCTCTGTCATCCAGCTGGTTCTTAATCCACCTCACCGTCCACTCATCTAACCCCCACTTCTGGAGCTTGCCCAACAGAATGTTGTGAGGGACGATGTCAAAAGCCTTGCTGAAGTCCAGATAGATGACAACCACTGCTCTCCCCTCATCTATCCAGCTGGTCATTCCATCATAGAAGTCTATCAGGTTAGTCAAGCATGATTTCCCCTCATGAATCCATGCTGACTACTCCAATCACCTTATTCTCCACATGTTTGGAGACAAGAGGCAGGATGAGCTATTCCAGCACCTTTCCAGGGATGGAGGTGAGGCTCACTGGCCTGTAGTTGCTTGGGTTCTCCTTGCCAGTTTTGAAGATTGGTGTGACATTGGCTTTCTTCCAGTTCTCTGGCACCTCCCCCGTTCTCCAGGACCTTTCAAAGATGATGGAGAGTGGCTTAGCAATAACATCCTCCAGCTCATGCAGCGCTCTGGGGTGCATCCCATCAGGGCCCATTGATTTGTGGATGTCAGGTTTTCCTAAGCGCTCTCTGACCCAATCTTCCTCTACCCAGGGCAAGTCTTCCTCTCTCCAGGCATCTTCTCTTGCTTCTAGGGTCTGGGATTCCAGAGGGCTGCCCTTGGTAAACACTGAAGCAAAGAAGGCATTCAGCAACTCTGCTTTTTCAGTGTTTTTCGTAACTGGGGCACCCACCCAATTCACCAGTGGACACAAGTTTACCCTAATCTTCCTTTTGCCATTGATATATTTCAAAAAGCTCTTCTTGCTTTTTTTAACATCATTTGCCAAATTTAATTCCAATTGTGCCTTAGCTTCCTTGTCGCATACCTGCATTCCCTGATAACATTCCCATATTCCTCCCAAGGAGCCTGTCCTTTTTTCCGCTTTCTGTCTCCTGCCATCTTCTGTTTGAGTTTTACCAGCAGCTCCTTACTCATCCATGCAAGCCTCCTGACCCCTCTGCCTGACTTCTTACACATAGGGATGCACTGTTGCTGGGCATGGAGGAAGTGATGCTTGAAAACCAACCATCTCTCTTTGGCCCCTCTACCTTCTAGAGCCCTAGCCCATGGGATTCTTCCGAGGAGGTCTCTGAAGAGGCCAAAGTTGGACCTCCTGCAGTCCATGGTTGCAAGGCTACTTACAGCCCCTCCTCTTCCTCATTGGATCCTAAACTCAACCAGCTCATGATCACTGTAGCCGAGACTACCCCCTACCTTCACATCTCCAACAAGTCCCCCTCTATTTGTTCGCCCAGTAGCGCACCTGTCCTCGTTGGCTCCTCCACAATCTGTTAAAAAATTATCATCAATGCACTGAAATCTACAGGACTGTTTGCGCCTGGCTGTTTTTTCTTTCCAGTTGATGTCAGTGTGGTTGAAGTCCCCCATGAGAACCAGGCCCTGTGACTGTGAAGTTACTTCCAGCTGTCTGTAGAAGGCCTCATCAACTTCCTTGTCCTGATCAGGTGGCCTGTAGCAAATGCCTACCACAATATCTCCCATGTTACTCTGCCCTCTAATCCTTACCCACAAGCTCTCAACTTTCTCGTCATCCACCCTCAGGTTGAGCTCTATGCATACCAATTGCTCTCTCACATAAAGAGCAACTCCACCACCTCCCCTTCTCAGCCTGTGCTTCCTAAAAAAGCACACAGCCTTCCATAACAGCACTCCAGTTGTGTGAGCTATCCCACCATGTCTCTGTAATTCCAGTGAGATACTGATTCCGGGACCACACACAGATCTCCACTTCCTCTTGTTTATTCCCCATGCTTCTCACAGCAGTGTACAGGCATTTAAAGGAAGTAATTGAGCCTGCAGGTTTCCCAGGAGGCGAGAAAGAGGATCCTCTATAATCATCTCCTATACTCACTTCCCCACCACCATACTCCCACTGCACACCTTCTGACTTTGGTTGCATGACACTGATTGCCCTGTTGACGTAACACTCCCCTTCCCCTTTCTTGCTTAGTTGAAAGCCCTCCTAACCAAGCTGGCCAACCTTTTGGTAAAGACACGCGTGCCCCTCTTGCTGAGGTGGCTCTCTTCATTCCCCACTAGCTGGACATCTTCAAACAGAGTCCCATGGTCATAGAAACCAAAACCCTGTTGCCAAGCCCAGCGGCACAGCCAGTTGTTAACCTGGAATATCCCACTTTTGAAAGAAAAAAAAAAATCCTGTCTGATCAGGTTTAAAAGTACTTGTTTACAGTTATGATCCTGTTATGTTCAAAATCAATTTTTATTGCATGCCTACAGAATAAGAAGAAATGAATGAAAAACTGGGTGTTTTTGTTTGCTGTTTGTTTTTCCAAAAATCCAACAGGTATTAAAAAACACAGACCTTCAGATTCAATAGAAATAAAACAACTTTCTCCTTTTCCTTTTATGTCACGATTTAGAAGTTAGGCTGTCAAAGACAACTTAATTATATTTTGTCATTCCTGTGGAATCATATTACATGTTTACTGATGACCTAGCTTTTTATGCAAATGAGTTATTTTTATTTTGTTGGCCTAAAGAAAAGAAATTTTTGCACAAAAACATATACACCGTTCCAAAACCAAAATTATAAGTTTCAACTCAAAAGAGTTTTTCCACTTCCATGAAAAAAAAAAAAAAAAATCTTAAAAACGTCATTGTTCTGCATATATTTTTCCTAACAGATTCAGAAAGGAAGTAATTTCCAAATAAAGAACCGACCTTTTGCTATATGCCTAAAATTCATCTTACAATTTTTTTTCTTTCTTTTATTTTTTTCCTTAATAAATGACAATACCTTTCTGTCAGGAAAAAAACAGAAATTGTAAAGGTTTACCAGGAGCCTGAAATGCTAGTAACCCTGTTACCCAGCAGCTTCTGAATGTCCTGCCAATATATGCTAAACTAGTGCAATACTTGGATTAGGTTCTTTAGCTATTCTCAGCCAAAAGCAGAGAGACAATTTCTAAAGACAGTACAGGTTGCATTTTTTGCTTCTGAAATCCAGTTGTGCATGTTTATTAAATTTTATTGAAGCTAGTCTTCCAAGCTGCCTTTCAAAATCTTTGCAACAGGGCTATATATTACTAGGCTTTCAGTATCTGAAATCACTGCAATAAGGTTTAGACAGAAATAATTCAAGGAATAATAATTTTCAAGGAAGAATAAAAAGGCAGCTGAATGCTAATTAGCTATCAGAAAAGGAAAAATGGCATTGGCCACAAATGAGCCTCCTTCAGTCTACAACTTGTTTAACTTTTGCACATCTCACTCTCTCTATCTGTATATTTACTCTTATTTGTCATCTTCATTGCTGCTGCTCTCAGTGGTATTAGTCAGACTTCGTGCTAGCTGTTGAAGATAAATATCTAATAAAATACTGTTATACTATGGAATATACAAAGTTAAGGAAATGTATTAATAACTTCCTGAACATAGTGAACATTTTTAGGTTTGTGTATATATCAAAGTAGGGAAACATTTGTATGTTTTCTGAGCTGTTACAGATATGTTAATAAAATAGTTGTGAAGAATTCTTTTGTTTTCTAATAATTAAGGAAATCTCTAACAACGGAAAAATCTCTGAAACCAAGACTTTCAATAACAGCATAATAGCAATAGTAGCACCTAGTATTGACAAAGTTGTAAAGATTTGCTTTTGCAAAAAAATCTTTTTCATTTAAATAACTTTAAAACAATATTATATCAGATTTTATTCTAAATATTAAAAATATTATTACTGCTAACACCAGCCCTCAGGCATCCCAGACACTATACACCAGGGGGAAAGTCTGGAGAAAGGAAGACTTTCCCTTAGTAGAGGAAGATTGGGTTAGAGATCATTTAGTCAATTATGACACTGACAAATCCATGGTCCCTGAGGAGATGCTCCCAAGAATGCTGAGGGAGCTGACAGATGTCATTCCTAGGCTACCTCCATCATTGTTGAAAGGACACGATGGAGAACAGGAGAGGTGCCTGAGGACTGGAAGAAAGACAATGGCATTCCAGTCTTCAAAAAGGGCAAGAAGACCTAGGAAACTAGAAGGCATTCAGCCTCACCTCCATCCCTGGAAAAGTGGTAGCTCATCCTGCATGTAATCTGTAAATATGTGGAAGGCAAGAAGGTGATCAGGAGAGGTCAGCATGGATTCACTGAGAGGAAATCATGCTATACTAATCTGATAGCTTTCTATGATGGAATGGGTACCTGGGTAGATGAGGGGAGAGCATGTCGAGCATGTTGTCTACCTTGACTTCAGTAAGGCTTTCCACACCATCTGCTATACTATCTTCATAGGGTAGTGGGCTGGATGAGTGAACAAGAAGTTTTTTTTTTTTTTTTTTCTGTTTTTCTTTCAGATGTATACTGACTCATTTCATATTTGTGAAGTTTATATTCACAATATGTAACCTACAGGAATTAATTAGTGTAACTTCTTCAAAGATACTGAATATTCTTAAAGTATAAATGCTCATAATGAGAGAGCTTCCTTTTAAAAATAGCAATATAGACTAAAGCATTCAGCAGAAAATTTGATTTACAGACAACACGAATAGGTAATGCATAAACATACTGATGATAGCTCTACATGAAGTATCACTCATCAATTGCCAATCATTAAAAAAAAAAAGCTTCATATATGTCTAAAACTGTTGCATGACTACTAAATATGCCAATATCACCCCCATTTTCAGTCATCCCAAAACTAGAATCTATCTAGAAATAATAGGAATGAGTGAGAAATGTGGGATGTGGGAGGTGCGAGATAACCATGAGATCTGAAGTCATGTCTCCTGTAGGAGAAACTATGTTTTGCTGAGTGCATTTTGCAGCATATGCTAGTTATTAAAAAGGTAGGTAGAAGGGAATTTCCTCTACTAGGTGTTTTCCCAATATAGTGCTCCATTTTCTGTGTGTGTGTGTGTATGTGTGTGTGGGGGGCATCTTTTTTTTGATTGTTTGTCTTTATTGTGCTCTACCAGTGTTTGATTTTGTGTTTCCTATGTGTTTTTGATCAAAAATCTTTTTTTTGGAAAAGTTTGTTTCAGTGTAGAAAAATAAATTCAAATAGATCTTTTTTTCCTGCTTGTTTTTGGACTGGTGGTCAAATCAAATTACATATTTATATAATGATCACACAGATTTATAACCCAACTTTTATATAGCTGTACTCCCTCGGATGCAGAGGGTGAAACAGACTGTGATTGATTTCATAGGTGCCAGGTGCTCAAAAATCAAGCTTGTAGCACTGACCCCTTTGTGGGTGTACAAAATGAAAAAACCTTTAATACACACTGCCCTATTTTTGTCACACTAAAGATTGCCATGGCCACAGTCTGTGAGTGCTTCACAACTGCTAATTAATTTATTTTCAAAGGACTCCTGAGATAGTACAATTTCCTTGCCCTCATTTTGTAGAAATGGAACTGGAATATAGAGGAATTGTGTGATTTATTCAAGGTCACAGAGAAAGTTGGGACAGAATCTGGAATAGAGCCTAGCTCTCAAAAACTGAGCCTTAACTAATGTATCTCTGCCCTCCCCTTGAGGTATATATCCAAAGGTAGTCACAATAAAGTTCTTAATGAATCAAAACTCCTCCAAAAGTAGTGGGCAAACTTGGAAAAGCTGAATGTTTCAGTGTGAGTATCGGGGCTTCTTAGGGAAATGAGATACTTAAAAAGGTTTTTCAACAGAATTTTGAAATGTCTACCCCAAATAAATGAAGGAGCCCAGATTTGACTGATATCATTTGTTTTGGTCGACTTGTATATGCATCTGTGTTTTTATTATTGTTATCATTGTTTTCATCATCATTAATTTGTGATATCCAAAGGTTTAGTGTCTATTAACACTTTACACTATCTTGCTTCAAACAGACTTTAAATGTGCAGTGATAGATGCCATCCAAAAGCCTTGTTATCCTGCTGAAACTTTACAGACAGATCTGTAAAGTGGTTGGTGTCTTGAAAATCAAAAAGAATTACAAGTGGATTAGAGAAGGAAAATAAAAAGTTTTCATAGTGTCTTCTGTAATAGTAGTCTCTGTTTTGTAGTGTAACAGGTTTTCAGCATCTTTAAACTGACATAAATGATGGCATAATGATACTACATAGCTTTTCAACAGTGGTTTTAATTCATGAAACAGTTCTATTATCTGGAAATCGTTGGTTTGAATGCATGCATTCAGATTGATGCTGAATATTTGTTTGTAGTGAATGCAGAACAAGGCCATGCTTTGTTAGAACTATAATCTGGTTCCCAAATTGATAATCTGAGTTTTAAGACTGAAAAGTTAATTTTGATAGAAAGAAGAACATTCTTCCCCATCTTCCTCTGCATAAGCCAGGTAAGAATAAATGAACAGGAATATTTTAATATTGTAAAATGTCCTAACATTTGTACTTACTGTGAAGCTAGAAGAGTGATCAGGATGACTACTTGTGGACTACCTAAATGACAACATGGCATGTATTTTTTCTTGCCTTTCCTTGCTCAATCCCTTCTTAGCATCTGCCTGAGCTATTTGCTGTTTTACAGTTTTAGACCCTTGGTTCAATCCAATCAGTATTTAACATTATCCTCTCCCTCCTCCCAGAAAAACAAAACAAGACAAAACAAAAAACTTTGATTGGTAGAGTACAAGGAAGTAGAGCTTGGTGTTTCTAACCATTAAGTCCTCTAAGCCATATCTTTTTTAACATCTAGTGACCTTGACCTAACTACACTTCTTGTCCTGCATAACACATTTGGCCCTAAATCCCTTCATAGGCTATAACTGTTCCTCTTGATAGGGAACCTCTCTGCAGCGGTTGGTACAGCAAAAGCTGTCCTCTGGAGTCATCTTTGTATTTTAGAGCAGATTGAAAGAGACAGGGCAGCCACTACAGGTCGGATCTGATGGGAGATCTGAGTTGTTGTAATAAGCTGGTTTCTCTGTAACTTACAGCAACGAGGTTTGCAGGCGGGCAGCTCTGGCAGCTGCTGGGCTGGCTAAGTATTGATTGGAAGGGAAAAAGGACGGAGACCATGACCTTCCATTCAGAGACTCACAAAAGTCTGACCAGGCCAATCTTGTGGCTAACAGAACGCTCAGGCACAGCAGCAGGAGACAGGCGTGCTTCCTCCCTGCCTTCTGACACCAAGTCATTAACTCCTCTAGCCTCACTCCTCCCTTGGAGGTTGGCTGCTGAAAGAAGAGAAAGGGAGTCTCATCAAAGTCGTCAGAGTCATTTTCAAGTGCAGTACTTTTTATTTTTTTAACTGTATGTTGCCTATAAAGAAAAGAAAAGAAAAGAAAAGAAAAGAAAAGAAAAGAAAAGAAAAGAAAAGAAAAGAAAAGAAAAGAAAAGAAAAGAAAAGAAAAGAAAAGAAAAAGAGAAAACTCCCTCAAGCCTATGTGCATTTGCAGCAATTAATGGGAGAAGTATTTACCATTCAAAAAGCTTTCGCTGCTTGGAATTTCTCCAGTTCAGAATCAGCTCTATCAAATTGGCCAATGCAATTTATTATCTCCTCAGGGACATTCATCTGTCCCAGCTAACCTTTCTCAGAATAGATCCAGCTGTGTCCTTCTGCACACTCCCCTCTAAATGCAATCACTGTAAGGATGTCCTCAACATAACTATCAAAGATACCCTTAGGCCAAGCTCAACATTAATGACCTATAAGCTCATGACTTCCATTTCTGTGTATATATTTTGATGTGAGGGTTAAGAAGGATAGCACAGGTTCAAGCTCACCAGCAAGATCCCCAGGGAAACAAAAGTGCAATTTTTCTGTAAGTGGCAATTCAGAATTAATGGCCCAAGAAAATGACTTTGTAGAAAACTTCAGCTCTCATGATATTATTTGGAATTGACAGGAGTTGACTTGGGACATATTCCATTGCAGTTTTCTTATCATAGAAGTCTACAGATCTTGAAAAGTATATGGCTTTTCTCTATTTTGTAAACATGGACAGTGAGAAGGCTGGAAAAGAGGAGCAGGAGATGAATCTACTTGTTTGAATACATGCTTTTGACTGGTGCCTGATTAGATTGAGATGGAGAAATTGAGATGGATATTCTAGGCATTAGGCTGGCATCCTAGTTCTTTAGTGTAACACAGATAATTCTATCAGGTATGTAGTCTGTGATCCTGGTCTTGTGCCTTGAAGTCAATGTGGGGAAATTAAATTAACTTGTGGTAAGGCTCATTGTGTGTTGTTATCTGCTTGGTTAAAAAAAAAAAGATACACATGCACATAACCACATATTTGAAAAATAGTCACTGCAAGTAAATTAATAAAAAGCAATTTTTGTAATAAGTGATAACAAGTCTTGCCAAAATAAACTAAATTAATGATTACTTTTAAAAAATCTATTCCAGTTTTCCATTCTTATACCTATATTTCCTGCTTAGCATCCACAAGTTTTCATCCTATACAGGCTCAGGCTCTTAGTTCCATAAAAAAACAATTAAAAAAAAGAAAAAAGAAGAAAAAATAGAATTAGAAGGTTCACATTTGGAGGAGAACATCTAGTAACTTTGAAAATTGAGATAACTATTTTGATTTGGTTCTTTTGTCTAGTTTCCTGAGACTTATATATTCATGTTCTTTGTCTTTCTGTTATTCCCTCCACATGGAAGTAAAATTCAAACCTGTTGGCCAAATTCAGCCATGTGTGACAAGTAGACATCTCAAAGATTTGAAAATTCTGTGAATTTTTTGGACTTTTTGTGATCTGAAGAAAAATGTTATGAAATGCTGGACGAGGAACTAGCGTAATGAAAGGAAATATGTTTGTATGAAACTTAGCATATTTCTCAAAGACCAATTTATTTAAATTAAATATAAGTTTAAAGATCTCCAGCCAAGATACAGAGAGCATATTGATGAGTTGTCACAATAGCAGAAATGTGTATGTCTGCTACCTAATCTAAAATCCAAACCCAGGAAGTTAGTCTCTCAGTTCCCTCTAATGGATTTTCTCTCTTCCCACAGACTCTCTTCCTATGACCATAGGTTAGATGCCCTAGCTCCATGAATTAGAAGCTATTGCATTTAGGCAATTCCTCGCAAAGTTTCCTTTATAGGCTTTCTGCTTTTTTTTTCCTGCTCAGCTTACCAACAAAGGAAAGGAGGGGAAGTTCTCTGTTACTGCATAAATTGTCTTCTAATGAAGATCTATAATGTTACTGAGGTAGGTATTAATATGTCGTGACAGAAGCCAATGTTTTCCTGTAGTACATTTTGCTGTAGAACTTGTAGGAGTTCCATATGGAAATATATGAAAGAGAGAAAATAGCTTCATTGAGAAAATATATTAGAAAACATGACTGGAAGGGAAATTGATTTACTCGAGGTACAAAAATGGGCTTATCTAATAGAAATACTAATGTAATGGCTAATGTAGCATATTGCATGTAGATACCACATTAGTATTAACAAGTTACAGACAAATAAAGGGAGAAAATGGTCTTAAATTGTTATTTGCTTGCTGACTAAGTCCCTGAAAACTTTAGGTGCAACAAACAGATCATTTTATAATTAAAAAAGAAGAGAAAAAAAAAAAAAGGTAACATTCCTCATGATAGACTGGAGTGGAGGGTGGATTTTCTGACGGAAGGAGATGAAGTTAGCACTTGGAATTGTTTAAAAAACACAATCATCTGAGCATTTGTGGCTTACAACGATGAATCTATTTCAGGTATGTTTTCTCACTCAAGCAAGCTACTGCCTAAATTAGGCTTGGTATCTCTCAGGTTTTACTCAGACACTACTGTCAGTTTTTTTTATATTTCTTTTATTTATTTTTTTTTTCTTTTTTTTTTTTTTTTCCAGAAGAACTCAGAAATATACTCAAAATGCTGCTTTATATACTTAATATCTCCTAAATCTCCTGCAGTGCTTAGAAGCACTTTCCTTAAGGGTGGTAGATGTTGTTCTGGATGGTAAATTTTTTTGCTTCAAAATCTCTGGATTAATGATGGCAATCAAATATACCCATGCATATAATTTGCCTTTGGTGCTTATAATTTTGGTTTGAATTAGAAAAAATAAAATAAGAAATAAAAGTTCTTAGAGGGAAAAAAGACAGTAACAAACACACTCGATGATCCTATATAGACTTAATGTGTGGTTTCTGTTCACCATTTTTTCTTAGAAAAGTCTTTCTTTTTCTTTTTCTTTTTTCTTTTTCTTTTTCTTTTTCTTTCTCTTTTTCTTTTTCTTTTTCTTTCTCTTTCTCTTTCTCTTTCTCTTTCTCTTTCTCTTTTTCTTTCTCTTTTTCTTTCTCTTTTCTCTCTCTTTTTCTTTCTTTATGTTTTCCTTTCCTTTTCTTTTTATTTTCTCTTTTCTTTTTTTTTCCAGGGTACATAACAGAAGTTTTTAAGTGGAGTGAACATAAAAATGTAGGTCCTTGAAGTAGGTTCTTGATTTCTGTTCTGGGTTTCTTTAACACTTGACCCAAAAGGTAAGCTGAGAGATTGTTTCACAGAGATAGAGTCTTGCTCATGACTGTGATTTCTGGGTGCTTTTACAAAATAATTCATTAATTTTAATAGATTCTCACTCCAAAAGCCCCAGTTATATAATTATAGCAAATAAACAGATATTCACATACATCTGCTTTCTAATTTGGACATCTCTTGCTATCAATTAGCTCAGTATCCTGTATAGCATTATTCATCAAATATCTGGATAACTGTCTGCTGATGTATAGTGCTTACCATATGCATACAGACATGATTTTCGACAATAAAAAGCGAACAATGAAAATACATATAAGCGGGTGACTGTGGTTAGATATATTACTTAGCAATTTCATATCTGCAGCATTTTAAGAAGAGATAACTAAGAAGATTAAAAAAAAAGTAAAATGAAAACAAAACAAAGCAAAACCCTTCTCTAAGATAATATCTAAAATGGTAGTTTTGACATTAAGATACAGCTTAAATTTGGGCAAAGGTTTATATAATTCTGTTTTAGGCTAGTGTTCACGTGTTCAGCTGTCCAAGTTTTAAACAAATGCCCAAGATATGCACATTATAAATTAAGCAATTTTCAATTCAGAGCTCTCCTCCTCAAAAAAAAAAAAAAAAAGTATTTCAAATAAGTAGGGGGGGGGGAGTTTTTTTTTTTTTTTTTTTTTTTCCCCAGGGACAGGATTAAGAGAGTACCTGGCCGTTTCCTTTAAGCTTGCATTTTCCAGCCCAGGCTTTTAGTTATCTTATCATTTAATTTTTGCCCTGAATACCCTGTCTTTCTCTGTTTCTCTATTCATGTTTTACAAATGATTTATTAGTTGCTTGGCTGTTCTTCAAAAACAATATAATTTGACCATACAGTGAATCTGATCTTCAGTGACAGTGTGTTGTGCGTTGTCGATAAGGGCTCTAGAGACTCAGCAGCTCTTACACTAAGTAGCTCAGAGGTTCTCACTAACTTTTAAGACTCCATAAGCTCCTAGTTTTATGTCCCTGAATGGCTATGCATGTGCATGAAGAAAAGCTTAAAAGTTACTTCACTGCAGTTGCAATGCACTGAAAACCCAAAGATGCAAGAAAGAACTATGAAAACTCTAAACATGGTCAACATACTGCTCTACTAGCAGTGAGATAGGAAGGTTTGGAGATAGAAGAATGTGGTGAGAGATTTTGGTGAATCCCTCCACATGTATAAAGTTACCATTGTTTCTCCTCTCCATGAGCTCAGTGTACACTGTTTTTCTTGCAAATCCACAAACTCATACATGTAATTTTTTTCCTTCTAAAATCAACTCTTATATTTTATAGGAGAGAAGATAAAGGCTTAGTATGGATTCCATCCATCTTAATAATAAATACTAATAAGTCCTCTGAAAATATTGTAGAGAAAGCTAAGGTATTTGCAGTGTGGAATACAGTTTCAAATAAAAGAATAATGTAAGTCTATATGAAAATGTTTAACTTAGCATTTGACATTTTGAATACAGTATTATTTTTATATTATTGTGAAAGGTAAACTATTTGTACACTTGTTCATTATCTGTTGCACAAGTAATGTATTTAGTTGGTGGAAAAATATATTTATATTTTCATTTCTAAGATTTGTATCCATTTCTTGACATCTTGTGTCTGATAAAAAATCAATGCACCTACAGACAATAGCAAGATATTTTCTGGACTCTTGAAAATAAAGATGACCATAAAAAGTTATTGGTCATATGAAGTTAGAATGAAAAGTTGGTAATGACATTAGCAGTAGAACAAAAATGAATTTTCAAATTTCACTGTATGCAAACTTGAAATTTATGCTTTTAAAACTTAACTTCTGAAGATGAAAGTTTTGATTTGATAGTAACTCACAAGTGCATCACATCTGAGTTATGTCAAACATGCTTTTATTTATGAAATTTTTACATGTGATTATATGAACCTCTAAATATCAACTATATTTATAAGCTAAATAACACCCAAACAGATTTTCAAATATCTAAAATACTTTTAATATTAAATATATTATGTTTTAAATTATAGTTTGGAGAAATGAATCTTGAAGAGACTCACCACTTCATTCACTATCTAGTTAATATCTATATATGTCCCCCAACAGTAAAACTCAGCATCTCACATTTTTTGTGAGAAGTAACAGTGAAAACCTAATTCTGAAATGAAGCAAAGAAAGAATGATCACTGAGAATATGTTCTTTTCCATAGAGCCAAAATGAGTATGAGCGAGGATCAAGCAATTGCCAGTGGATGAAAATAACAAAGACTCAACATATATATGTGAAATGAATATGAGAACATCTTTTCTTAGGCTGTATCTTATTAAAAAAAAAAAAAAAAAGTATTAGAATCCCAGATTTCATATTTGTTTCTCTTTTGAGCCATATTATATTTAATTTCAGACCTGACTGACTGCTTAATTGAACTACTTCTCATCCTCGATGGAATGCAATTCCCACAGGGAATTTATTTTAGAAATTTTAGGTAATTTTTTGCATATAGGTTCTTGTTTTCTGCAATTCTTTTAATTTCACTAAGTAAACTCCTTTCTCTCATTTCCCTTTTGAAATTAGACATATAGATTACTAATTGGTTTTGATTCATTATTTAAGTAATTTAACACAGAAATTTAATAGATCAATCATTTAACAGCACTTTCATTAGAAAATGAGCTAATGTAGAATGTGGACAGGATTCACTCCTCATATTTTTGAATGGAAATGTCTGTGGCTGTTTTACTTTATGCAGAGCTCAATGCTCCAGTGAGCTGTTGTGAGCTTGTCTCCATCCATGGGCTCCCATTGCAGTCCCATAGGCTACTAAGGTAAGAAGGAGCATGGATACTTCCTCATGGAGCCATCAGCCCTTGAATAGAATGATATGGGGAAGCTGACTGAGAAGAATATTTCTTGTGGTCTGTAAAACTACATAGCAACCTGTAACCATATTGAGGAGATCAGTTATGATTTGTCAAGACCTCCACTTTGACAGAAAGATATCAAGTCAGGGTGAATGTTCAAGAATAAGACCTTGGTAATTGATAGGCATGAAACACTTGGCATCCTTACTATCTACCTGTGGTTGACTTGACTTTGTGTTTCACTTTCTATTATTGCCCACCTGCCCTTTCCATTTCATCGTATTTTGTGACACATTTCATTGCTGTCATTCCTCTGATTCTACCAGACCTCAGTGCTGCATGCAGAGGGCTGTGGATCAAATAAGGCTGCCACAGTGAGCCAGAAGTATCTGGGGCTTCCAGAATTATACCATCATCCTTGATTCTATAGGTGGGTATCAAAACCTTCTTCAGGCACAATTTTGAATTATCAAGAGAGATTTATCATAATGGAGGATCAGAAAGAGATTACTTAAGGGAAAACAAAACAATCTCAGAAGGTGAAATGTATATCCAGATATTCTCTTGGAAGCTGAGAAACATAATGTAGTTTTTAGGAAGAAATGATTTCTAAATCAAAAAAAAAAAAAAAAAAGAGAGAAAAAAAGAGAAACTCTATAGTTGTTATTTATCAATGTGATTATCATAATAGCTGATTATTTTTTAATAAACTCTGAAACCCTTGAACTCCTGGTACTCCAGGTATGCCCCAAAGAGTCATTATTAGGCTTTCAGGGTTTCAAATTGTGAGTACAGGCACTTGTAGTAACTTTCTGTATACAGAACAGTTTAGTTCATCAGGTGAAGCCATTCTGAACAGACTCCCATGTTGTAACAAAATTAGCCAAGTGGTCGAATCACAGAGATGTTGATACTGTTAATTGTCTTTTGTTGTTGTTTTTCAGAAAATAATTCTATGTAGAAAATGCAGTAAGTGGGAAAATTTATAACAGAGTTCTCAAACAATAAGGATTAAAATCTGAAAGACAGAACTTTACCATGGAAATTAAATGGAATTTAATAAACTACTTAAATACAGCATAAATCTGAATGTGTTCTTTGGAGAGCTAATCATGTTTGAGTGTGCATTATGAAATTGCAGCTATATAGTAACTTTCAGTTGTAATAAATGTGCTAATCAAAAATACATTTACATTTAAGACCCTAAGTCTCTTCAGAAATATATGGACTTTGCAACCCCTTGTAATATATATGCTAACTACTAATGCATATTTTACAGATGGAGAAACAGAGAGCGAGACAAAAATCTTGGCTCCCACTATCATTCTCTGAGCTCAAGGAACAGATATAATGATTTCCAATCAGAGAACCAAAAATTGAGAGAGCAATATATTTCCTTATATCACGTCATTTTGTTTCAGAGCTAATATTTAAACTGTAAAGATCCTGTACTAGTATTTTACAGGACATTTAAAAGGAACATTCTCAAAATTGTTATCTCTGAGGCTTAGTAAATCTACACAGGAATTAATGTGAATATTTCGAGTGTAATATCCATTTCCTAATAAAATTAATTTTCCTTATTTTTTTGCCTGTTTCTC
>VZSV01000013.1:10318622-10348854 GCA_013398735.1 Nothocercus julius | reverse complement strand
CAGGTGTGGCCTCAGCAGGGCTGAGTAGAGGGACAGGATCCCCTCCCTCGACCTGCTGCAGACGCTCTTCCTAACGCACCCCAGGATGCATTCTTGGCCTTCTTGGCCATGAGGGCGCACTGCTGCTTCATGGTCAACTTAATGGCTGATTTAAATTTCTGGAGGCATGACATAAGGTTTTTTGATTGGTAGCATGGAGAAAAGTATTTTTCCATGTTTGAAGTTCAATGTCACTGTAGGCACAGCCATCTGATAGGTCAATACTGCTCTTTTCTACTGTTAACATTAAAATTGTACCTATGCAGTATTTCATTAGCTATAGAGGTAGTGAAATATATACATATATATACATATATTTATATGGTATATACTTGATTCTAATTCACCATGTACATGTTGGAATGTTGAAAATGCAAAATGGGAAAAGCACCATTTTATATCTGCTTTGGTCTGCAGTAAGAATAACACTAAGTTATGCATTTGGGGAAGCCTATTATCTTTACAGTAATTAAGATTTTCTTTTCAATGTTGGAGAAAATATTGCAGTGCAATACATTTACTTTCCCTTGTAAACTTGTTTCTCCATCTACCTATTCATTCAAGTTTGTCTGTGTATCTCTAGGTTCTGTGGAATCCCAAGCCAATTAGCTGCATTTTGAAATGATTTTTGACTCCTACTGATCAGACTGACGTTTGTGGACCAAGTTTTACTCGTTTCAAAAGAAAAAAAAAGTTCCTGCTAAGATTAAATTAATCAGCCATAAATGCATACTGTAGTGTAACTTTAGCCTGGCACAGTTTTACCAATTATACTAAAAAAATTTTGTAGGTATTTGTTTAGTTTTGACATCTGGACTGAGCCAAAAAGATAAACACTGGTCTGCATTTTCTTATTACAGTAAACTTTTGACGAACAAACAAGCAAGGAAGCAAACAAACAAGCAAGAAAACTTTTAAAACAAATTCATTAGAAATGTGTTTTTTTCAAAATTAAGTAAAATGAATTTATATTTCCTGATGTTTTCTGATATAATATTCAGTAAATTAAATAATAAGACAAACAGGCATACCAGCCAGCAAACAAGCCTCCTCAGTGTTATTTAGAATATTTTCATCAATATTAAGGCCTTCTTCAGAGGAAGATTGGAAGGAGATTTCTCCGCATACCTCCGCATATCTCCCTGGGCTGTAATCTTCCTCAGAGCAGACAGGACGCTTCCCAGCTTGAGGAAATAAATACTGATGATTATTTCTTAGAAATCTCTGACAAGTTAAAAGCTAACTAAAATAAAATTAAAGAGGCTGGATTTGCTCTCATATTCCTCCACACTTTTCGTGCGTCATGTAAAGGGACAACTGCTATAATTCTAAAGAAAAAGGTACAGCCTTCTCTTCCTCTCTCTCTTCCTTAATCTTAATGTCTAGGTGGATTTTGCGCATGGGACTTGCAGCAACCCACTTAAGGATTATTCAGCTCTTACAGCGATTTGTCAGTTTGATTTATCCTGCTGAATGTTTTGAATTGAGATGAGCCACTTTCTTTATTTTTACTTCTTCTACCAAACAGAGAAGCCATTACTAAAAACACTGAAAAGCATGTCATCATATATTCACTGATATATAAACCTGGTAAGAGGTGTTGGCTTGAAATCCTCCATGCAAAGAAAGCATTCTTGATATACCACAAACCCTATATGTTATTAACTACAGCACTAAAACTGTTTCTTCTCCAACTTTCCATCATGCCCATCAACACTGCCTGCATGTATAAAAGAGACCTCTCCTTTTATGAGATAGTCTTATCATCTCTGTTTAAGTTGGCATTGCTCTTCAGAGACCACTGAGGGTTGTCAGATGATGTCTGCTGAGTTTCCGGTATTTTATTGGCTAGAATTGGTACACTCTCCTGGCTAGAAATGGCACATTCAAGTTTAATTGCTCAGTTATCTAAATAAATGAAATCCTTTTATATCCTATGCCTGTTTGGACACTCTTGTGTTTCTTTTCCAAGGCATTATCCTGATTATTTTTACATATATATCATATATATATGACAAATCAATGTCTCACTTCTGTCTAGCCTCAAATTGTTCCTCTGCTGTCTCCCTGCCCCCAGCATCTTCAAATTTTCCAATGGAGAGAAATTCCACTTTTCCAGCTAGCTTTTTCCTTCTGACAACTTCCCATTGTTTGTAGGGCTTTAACTTCTCACTAAGTCAGGCAGCGAGTTCAAGGCTAGAAACTCTGCACTCAGGTCCAACAGTGAAAGATTGATGGGCATCACCTTCTACCATAAGAGCAGCTGACAATGTGGTTAATGCCCCTCCGAAAGTCCTCTAGTTCCTCCAGCTCAAGTTCTGAAATTGCAATGTTTCAAAGCACGGCTGCAACAAGACCACCTGCTCTATTTGACTTTTGAATTCTCTTTTAGTTCAGCTCCGTTCCCTTTCACTTGCAGTTCAAGGTGTGTCTGGAGACAGTGGAAACAGCTGGTCATGGGCTGAGAATACCAGGATACTGACAAAGAAGAGTGGTTAGATGAGATGTAAAAAAGATGGACTGGAGGAGATGAAGACTGTCTCAACTGTTCTAATCTAGTGACAATGCCTGTTTTTAAAAATATACTGTTTTAAAAGTCCAATTGCTAAAATAAATTTGGTAAGGACAGATACTCTGGTATTGTCAGCATGTCCACCAGAAATTTAGATGAGGAAAACCTGTAAGTGTATCTTTTTGAGCAGTTTTATCGAACTGATCACATGAATATTGAAAGTAGAATGCCTTTTTTTTTTTCATTAGCTATTTGAAATCAAAACTAACTTTGGCAGTGAAATGAAGAAAATCTTTTTTCTTTTTCTAAGAAATATCACTTAACTTTGTGTGAGTTCTTTTGATTTTTTTTTTTTCTCAATTAGCAGAAACATCTTTATGGTTTTACTGAGTATTTTGTGATTTACCCTGATAATTTCAATATCATTACTGGTAGTATGTAAAGCTAGAAGCATCTATAAATAATTCTGTGTGAGATCTCATATTCTAAAAAAAAAAAAAAAAGGGAAAAAGTACTTTCAATTCAGAAAGTATGGGTTTTTTAACTCATAATTTAATGTTCATAGTTTTATTTTTGACTATCTCTTCTGACACTAAGTTCAGTAAATGCATTCATATTTGGTGGTGTATTTTGGGAAATGGAAGATCAAAATGTGACTGATGCTACAATGATTTAAGAAAATTATTCCACTAGTAAAACCATAAATTAACTGGGAATGCCTAATTGTACTTGGCATATTGTACATTGAAATTTTACTTTGTTTTAAAAACATCTTTAAGAGGAAAAAAAGAAAAAAATATACAAACTTCTTTTGTTGACATACTGTATTCTTGGATCAGAACTAAATACATAAATAAAGGTAATGGAGAGACTTGTTTTTCTCCGCTCCACTGAGTGCTGGTTCCCGGAGCACGAGGAGAAGCGGGTGCCTGGGGCCTTCAGGTACTAATGGTGAGCACCATTCTGATGTGTGAGACACTGCCCCGGGTTGCAGGCTGGCACGAGCTCCTTGGTGCTGGTTTTGTTAAGTGACTGACAGGACAGCCACGACAGAGCAGGTCAGCATCAGTCATGTGCCATGAGTGACTAAAGTCCTCGTGACCGGCATGGCAGTGCCATCTCCACCACTGGCAGCTCGTCCCCGATGTGCAGCCTTCCCGCTGGCATATCCTGGTGGAGGGGAGCTTTCTTACAGACCAGGTTGCTGCTTCTGGAGCCTGGGCCATCTGGGTCACTGCTCCCCCTATTCTGGGGCAATAAACTGTTAAGCATTCCTAAGTTCTCATCATATTGAGAGGAAATGAATTATTTATGTTCTGGATGGCTGATCATATATTTCCTCCATTCTTAGTTTCAAGATGAGTTTGAAATAGTATGAAATTTCACAAATAAGTCAATGTCTTAAATTCCACAATAAGTTGATTTCTTATCACGTGCAATGACATAGAGCAGAAGAAAACTACAGTTCACCAGTACCCACAAGGGAAGCTTTTTTTTTTTTTTTTCTATTTTCTTTTTTGATGAGGATCACTTAAAATAATTAACCCTCACAATTGAAAAAAGCGGTATATTTTAAGGCACACATTAATTGACAACTAAACTAGAACATGAAATAAGAATAAATGAGAAGCCACGTTAGATTGTCCTTTTTTTTTTCCTTTGTCTTTGGTACTCCCCCCACACACACACACTAAAAAGGCGAACCTAGGGAACCTAGCTGTTTAATATAGTTATTCTGAAAGGCAGCATCTCATTTTTCAAGTCAATCTGCTGACAGGAACATATTTCCAAATGTGTCAGAGTGATAAAGAAAGAAGTCCATGAGAGATATCCAACCAGAAGAAGAGCTGAAAATGCCTGCACCTATAAATTGGTTTTCTGGGGAATAATCTAACACTTTAGAAGGCAGTCCCTTTAATTTAAGTAATCTATTTCAAGACAATAATTTTTAACACAGAAATTACAGATCCCCAAAATTGTTTCCAGACATGAAGTGCAAAAAAAATCCAAAGTTCAAATATATGAAGCAATAATGTGATTGTAATCAAAGAGAATGTAGGGAAGAAGCAAAATTAAACTAATTAGAAGAGTCACAAACAAACAAACAAACAAAAACGTATATATAAAAAAAAAGCTAAACTAAACCTCTAGGAGAATAATTTTTTTAAATGACCTTTCCAAGTGCTTTCATATTGATGAATAATTCTGATCAGTCTGTAACCCTGGTTAAGTGTCACATGTGTTGTACAGACAGCCTTATCTGAACTCACCTTGTTTCAGCTGGGAAAAAACAAAAGCTATAACTTCACCAAACTATACATAATCTTCATATGTATATATACTTTTTATCATTGCATCATATTTCAGTCCAGACAGGGCAAGATTTGGCCCCACAGAACAAGTGAACCTTCAGCTAGAGAAAAAAATATCATTGTTTTAAAAACCGGCACCATAAGACCTTTCAGATATCGAAATGAAGATGTTACATTACTCTTTATTACAATTTTTATTCATTTTTATTTTATTGATAAATAACTTTTTATTTGAATATACATCACTGTTGCAGATAGCAGAAATGAATGAGCTGGAATCTCCTAATCAACTGTAATGGCTTTTTTTGCTGTTGCTTTGATCTATTCTAATCCAATTTTAACATAACGCAATTTTGAGTTAGACATTTTGGGGCTTTAGGAAGGAAAAATACGCAATTAGAAGTATAAACGTGAGTGGGACCAGTTGGAGAACCAGTTGGAAACTGAATATGCAGATACACTATAATATAAACACTATAACATAGATACCATAATATAGATTTGGTAACAAGATCTAAAGAGAAAACTTTGCACTGTGTCTTCATGTGTATGTATACGCATGCAAAGGTGTACATGTCTAGACTGGTTTGTAAATCCTGAATGACATTTGCAACTGGAAATCTTGATTTTTTTTTAGTGTGTAATTGGTCTTCAGAGTCATTGCACCTGTGGGGTAAAATATATATTTTCCATCTAATCAGTTACTTTACGTAGATAAATAAATCTGGTGGCCATATTATCAGAACCATATGATGTTCTAAATCAGAAGAATTTTAAATAATTTTGGCCGTTGTTGCTATTCAGCAACATGCACAGAGCTGTAAAACAACCATTATTATAGTTATATTTTTGTTGTCAATTCATAATGATTTCATAAAGTAAAACATTTAAGGCTAAATCATTTCTTCTTATTCCTAATTCCTTTTTTATGTGTGAAATAATGAAAAAAATACTCTTTTAACAGGACTAGAAGATCCTGTCAGATATATCCTATTTCTTTCTCTGTTAAAATCTGTGTAAGCTAAGGACTTTACAGACAGCATGTTAGTAGACAGGAAAATTCAGTCTTTCAGCCTCTTTTCTTTGTTTTTCAAGTGAATATCACCAACTACTCTTTGAAATCAGCAGCATACAAGTTAAACAGAAGTAGCAGATGGACGAATTTCATGCAGTCTATTCAAAATTAATAGGGAAGGGTGTGGGGAAAAGAGAGGGAGGCATGGGAAATTATAGTGTTTTGTTGGTATAAAAAGATGGAATTGAAAAACATTAGCTATTTCATGAGAGTAGAAGATATATAAAATGGGAAAAGATTAAGGCAAATGATCTGAACTGTGCCTTTTACCTAGTTTAACAGAAGGGAGGGACAAATTTTCTTTCCTGCTACTATTTTTTACTTTTCTCAGCATTAGGAATAAAAACATGGAGAACTTAAGTTCAAGCTCTCCTTCTGTTAGCATATAAGACGTAATAGATGAGTATTAGATTTTAATTTTTTTAACAATTGCTGATAAGGTGAAAGTCAAACTTATTTGATTATCATGTATCTTGTAAAGTCTTCTGCTAGGTGAAATATTGCCATTGATAGCACAAGCAACTGTCACTTAGGTAGCTTAAGCAGCTTACATAATGAATAGAACCAAGACATAATTCTACTTTAGTAATATATTTTTTACAACTGAATATGCTGCATCGTAAGGCATTGAATTAAATATAGCTAATTCAGTGATCATGCATACACATTTAATAAGCACCAAATAGTATATTATACATTTTCTCCTGTGTTCTTATCTCTACCAAATGAAATGAGAATAATTGAATAGGAATGAAACTGCATAAAATAGAAGCTGTCCAAGGCATTGTGATTTCTGCAAAAGTGACTCTGTGATCTGATGTTGCCAAATAATATTTCATGACTGTTAAGACTGAAGTTCTTCCTTGTTAATATGACAGTATTAACAGTCTGGGAAAGGAGTATCTGCATAGTACAACTCTATTGTATAATATATTTAGGTAAAGATGACAAAAAGTACAAAAACGCAGAGAAGAGAAAATTCTTATTTTCTGGATATTAATCTATGAAATATTTAGAAGTATAAAATGGATCATTTAGAGAACAGAAATTCTTTGACACTTACAAGTAAATGCATATTCGACAGTAACTGTGTTATAATGTTCAGATATTTGTGCAGTGCTTTCTGATTGCTTCCTGTTGAACTGCAGAGCCATTTGTACCAGAACATTTCTATTCCTGGAGAAGTTTTGCTTTGAATACTGACCAACAGGTATCTTTCTCAATTAAACCAATGACTTGGAGCTTGTGGTTAGTGGAAAGACTTATCTGTCTTTGAAATAGGCCTGTAACATTTAAAGAGAGAAAGAGACAAGAAAGGGGATAGAAAAGCTGAAGATAAAATGTTTGAGCTTCAAGATAATGCCAAAATACACTAGTAACTTCTTTAAAGCTACATTTCCTTTAACTAGATAAACTTGGATTTTGGCCAGTTCCTAGAAATAAAAATAAAGGCACTTCCAAATAGTAATAACTTCTCAGAAGTTAATGGATTCACTATTAAACAAGCTTTGTCCATATAGAATTTCTTCTAATTCACCTTGATTTTAGAAGCTGGAATAAACTGTCAAGCTGCAATCTTGTACCTCATTTAGAAAAGCAATCATAAGGTCTGTATCGTTTAGTTGATCGCAGTATTGCATGCATTTTTTTTGACATGCATTCGTAAAAATCTAGCTAGAGTTGTGCATATGATGTATGCATATAAAATTAAATATTCAGAGCTGTGAAGTGTATACTGTTGCTTTTTCTCATTCTTCTTATCAATTGCCAGCACAGTAAGCATGAATTATGGTTAATAGATTCCCTGAGTAAGGTTGCGTTAACCGTATCTTCAAGCTTGTGGATTTTTTTATGCCATGTATTATCTCTTTTTGTATAGAACTCTATCATTTCCTCAACACCAGTGTCTCATATATCCATTTGCTGCTGCTTTTAGAATTTCACTTTACTGTATATCTGATACCAAGAACTCTCTAAAAGATCACATATTAATAAAAATCATATATTTTATATGACTTGTGTGATAGTTCTAGAAAATGTAAAATCACCTAACAGTACTAGAGAATCCTACCATGGGAGCCCTCTCTCACCTGAAAAATATTGACATTGAGATGTTTCGGCACTTTGGTTAAGTGTACCTAGTCAGTAGCTTTCCTGAAATCACATTTTATATCCTACAACATTTCAGAAATATGTAGCATAATTCAGGAGGACAAGCCTTTGAAGTAGCTAGAAACAAAAGCAGAAGGGAAAAATGGAGAGCCATGAAAAGGGAAATCCCATGTAAGAGAATGGATAAGAATTCCCTGCAGAAAGGCATTGCGTGTTAAAGCCACATGCAAAAATCAATGACTTGTTGACTAAAGACAGGCTTCATAGCTGATTATAGTGAGTGTGATTGTTATGTAGATTCCTAAATCAAGTATGTACTTGAAAATGTTTACTCTGTGTTCAAAAAGTGACTTAAGATACACTTTTGACTCGGGGATAGTGGGATATCCATGCAGCAGGCACTTGGCATAGTCCAGCTGACAGTGTATTTAACCAACCGCAGTGATCTGAAGCATGTATGTATAGATACTCATTCTGTTTTGTAGATAATTTGGGGAATTTCTAAATGTATCCATCAGACAGAAAATTCTATTCCAAATCCCAAATTTCCTTCACTTCTGTTTAATGTATCTATATTTTGCTGCAAAGTCAATAAGAAGTGACATGAAAAAATATGGCACCTGTCATAGGGAACATAATGGAACATCATTATATACAGTTATTCACCCCATCAGATGGAGATCTTATGAATAAATGGACAGTTAACTAAAGGGCTAACTAGATTCTTGCACTTGAAAGACTTGTTATTAGTGAATATTTTCATAAACCTGATAAAAGTCTCAGCTTGAAAGAATGGATATTTTGGGTGCATAGAGTCTCTTCCTCATTTTATTAGAGAAAAAAAAAAGAACAAAAAACAGGAAAAGAAAAAGAATGCATCTACAAATCTGAGTTAAAAAGTAAGAAAAGCATCACCAGCTTTTGAAGATGTGTCTTTGTTGCTATATATGTTGCAGAGGGCTGCACTGTGAGATCATGAACTGCTGAAAGAGTTCTGAGGCACATGTGTCACAGAGATGTTTGCTAGTCACACACCCTCACAGCACCTAAGATGAGGTAGGAGTGGGTCTCAACACCCTTGTGACTCTTTCCTGTCTGTTTACCTCAAATGCCGCATGTGTCTGAAGAGGTGAGCTATAAATCCAGGCTGCTTCTCAAGGTTGGCGCTGTGCACAGGAGAATGCGCTTACGCTATTGACTTGAGGGTGCCAAGAACCAGCACTGCTCCAATGAGCTTACTGATTTATTTTGTAAAGAAGAAATAGACAGAGGATCTGCGTTCGGGACAAATGCCAGATTTTTTTTTTTTTTTTTTGTAAGCGGAAATTTTCCAGTCTGCCGGTGTCAAAGGATACTTCAGAATGCATTAGCTGAGTGACATGAGACTTAACCTTGATGAACTCCTGAATGGCCAGCTGGGACTGTGTTGTCACAATTGTACTGTCATTGCATTCCTTCACCTGTGTCCTTTAGCTGTGGTCAGAAAACCTGCATTCATTTTTCCCATTGCTTTGCACAGTTGTCTCACCTTTTCTCCTTAGGAATTCCACAGTGTGCACAGAGAATTTGCTTACTGCCAGGTTATTAGTCAGGAGGGGGAGTGGAATAAGCCAACAACAATGATGTAAATAAGTAAATAATAAGTAGTAAATTTAAATTAAAAGTTGACTTTCAAGATGTAAAATCAATTAATACACTTTAAAATTTTCTATACAGAATGCCCTTCATAAAACAGCTGAAGCACAGTTTTCAGACTGGTTTGCAAGACATAGTTCTTATTTAACACTGCAGATAGTTTAGGCTTTCCATCATCACCACAAATAAGATATCCGAGTACATGTAAATGTTTTCTGTACCTTTCACTGTTCAAAGTAGGTATTATATTAGGAGCTCCTGTACATAATTTATAATGAAATTCTGCAGAAGCTGTGGAGATATCAAAGTTCATGAAGTGCAGAAAGTTGCCTAAAAAAAAGATCCAGAAAGACATTTGGAGTGGTTTAAGAGATGAGAAAGGAAGAAGAAGCTACCAGACAAGATCGAATATAGTATGAAAAAATAAGGAAAAAACATTAACAGAAAGTTAAAAGCTGATTAAACAGAGGTAGCATAATCTTCATTTTTGGGTCAAAAGCTGATTAAAGAGAGGTAATATAATCATCATTTTTGTGTCACAGAACCTAATTCCCTTACTGAAATTAGTTTTGTATGTCTTGATCATCTGTGGAAGAGAATTACACCTGTTCTTCACTGAGCTTTACATTGCTCCTTTCACCATTGCACCATCCTTCCAGCTTTAAGCTGCCTGGGAGGGTAAAACAGAAAAAATAAAAAAAAAATTGGGTAGTGGGTTAGCTTTGTCTGACTTCAACGAGGATTCCAGTGAAGAAAAGCAAAATGTGTCTATTTGCCATTGCTTATAAATACTCAAGGTAACTAAGCTAGAGTAAAAAGACGCTGGAGTCAGTTTCTGTACCTTTGTCCTTATAAAAAATCAGTACAATTGAAATTTTAAAGATTAATTTAATAGTCATAAAAATGATCACCCATAGTTCTTCTATAAGAAGAAAATATGCTGAATTTTTGAGTTCAGGAGAAGTGAAGGAGACAAGGAAGGATATTGACACCTGGTTTACAAGAATATGTCAGGTACACTCTAGACTCCTCACTTCAGAAAACTGCTAATCGAACTACAGAAACAGCAGGCACTGGCTTAGGGCTGTGAGTTAATATTCATAGAATGAAAATACATTTTTTTGTGTTATTATTAAGAAGCACAAGTCACTCAAATGCTAGAATGCTGAGCACAGGACACTTGCGTAATTAAAACCTCATTGTAAATGTAAGATCTAATAGTACTAATGTTGCTAGGTGACTCATTGAATAATTAAATGAAATTGAGAAATGTCTCTAAAATTTAACTGTTGAATATCTGCATTGCCATAGCATCAAGAGCCTATAGATGGGATGAATTTATACTGCTAAGATCTGCCCAAACCTAGATATTCCTAAGGTCCTAGAATAAACAATTTATAAACTGCAGGTACGATTCTGGGGCAGGTGGCTGAGCAAGGGTTGGACTAGATGATCTCCAGAGGTTCCTTCCAACCTCAACCATTCTGTGATTCTACAATTCTTCAGCAGGCTTGCTGAAAGCGGACTCTGGAAGAAGTCTGTTGTGTTCTGTGTCCTTTCTTGAGAAATTATCTGAAGATCTTTGGAGAACTTGTACTAAGACTTTTTGTGTCTCTAGTCATTCTTCTGGCTCTTTCACACAAGTCTCAGGTTTCTCCATGTAGCATTTATACACAGGATCCCACCATGCCTTCCTTAATGAAACACAGTCTAGGCAGTCCATGTTTTTATGGAGAAGATTTGTCCTGTCTCCAAAACACTGTTGAGAGGCCCAAAAGGCTTAACATTTATTTCCCAAACTTCCATGGTTTCTCTCATGAAGAGACCTGGGAGGAAACTTAAAAGAAAAAACAAGATACCAGATAAGACAGAAGAAAGAATTTGTATTTAAATGAAACAGTCTGCGTGTATATATATATGCATACATATATAAGTAAATATACTGAGAAAAAAAGAAAATTTAAATTTATTTTTAAGGTAGTGTAAGTTTTATAGAATCAAATATGGAATTTTTAAGGAATCAAATATGCAATTTTGCAAAGATAACTTCATTTATTTTAAAATGCTGTTTTAAAAGCCATTGTTAAAGCAATGCAGAATCTGCACTGATTTTGAACTTGTTATGGAATTCAGTGTGGAACTGAATGGAAATTATTTTTAGGACATCATTTTGGGTGAATGTTGCCGGAGAGTTATGATGTTCAGAAGAGGGTTTTTGAGTTTTAGGCACACGAGGTCACTCCCTGGCTTTCCAAGGCCAAAGACGAGACCATCACAGAAAAAAAAAAAAAATTAAAAAAAAAGGAAAAAGCATGATCTGCCAAATGATATTCTTCAGCTGATTTTTATGAACCCTTAATTTTACTGCCAAATGTGTGCCCTGAGTCATGAGTCAAGAGATAGCCAGTTCCTCCAGGCTCACTTTACCTCTTGTTGGAGGCACTTTCAGTTACGATCTGACTCTGAGATGCTGAGTACAAAAACCTGACTTGTCCTTTTGGAAATTAACTACCACCTACAGTAACTAGAAAGGTCTAGGTTCCTTTTTGGGGTAATGTATTATAGTTTCATTAAGTCAAGATGGTGTCTATGAAATTCTTCCATGCCCACTACTTAGGGAGTCATTCTTTAAATATATAAATAATTCAAATATGATATGTCCCAAATTAAATTGGGCATGTTTACTAATAGAAGCTTAAATGAAAGCAGATACTTTCTCTCTTTTGGTAAGATGAAGAGAATCTGAGCGCATGTCAATTAAAGCAGAATTTCTTGATTTACTGTGAGCACTTAGAAATAATGTTCACTTTTCAAATAACTTTCCAAGGCGTGTGGGAAATGTTTAAAAGTGAGAAGAGAATCAAGGCCACTCGGTGCTTCCAGTCATCAGAAGGGAGCTAGGCATATTGAAATAACAATAAAGATGTGAACCCTGTGTTTCAAATGCTCAGCTTTATTCTTCCGTTTGCTTCATTCATTCTATTGTATCGGCCTACATGCTAACGAAACCTTAACAGAAGAATTGCACTGCTGTGAGAACCCGCTGTGGTTTCCTTGAGGCCGGCTTTTGCTGTCAAATTTTTGTGTAGGTGGCTTGCACTTAATGCGATGGTCTGATTTAACGGGAATTGTTCCTATGCAGCTAGATACCACAGAGCTCTCGCTGAGCACTTGTCAAGAGGTGCCTAGCAAAGGCAAGCAAGACAAAACAGAGCAGCACCGGAGCTCTCTGGGCTCAGATCAGATGAGGTTTAGTGAAGCAGGAGGAAGAAAAGCCCAGGCAAGCCTGCTAGTCTTGCTAAACTCATGTGTTGGGTAGTCTGCCTGCTTCAGAAAAACAATGCAAAATTGTTAGAAGTATTGTGAGCTCTTGGGTTTTCTTCTGACTTTTTGCAAAGGTTTTTATTTCCCAGGCAATGGATAAGAAAATATAATGTACATTTTCCTTGCTGCAGAAGACTGCATCTTAAAGTGCCAAGCAATTTCAATTCCCAATTTCCTGAGTCCAGTTTCCATGCCAGCCTTGTAATCAGGGCATTACCAGGCACACTATGTGGGTTGGGTTTCCTGTGGGTTACATCACACTGTTAAGCTCCAAGGGCTCCTTCAACATATTAAGCAATGGTAGTGATATTTAAAACCCTTTTTTGTTGTTCTTGTTACAAACAACTGCAGTGTGCATTGGCTGGACTAGTAGCTAGGCAATTCTGCCATTGGTGCAAATCCTCTACCCAAGTGCAATTACACGAAAATGAAACAGATGAACAAGATCTTGTGAGGTTTTCAGCAACAGTCTGACTTTGAGGTTACAGGACCTGCAATTGGGCTGCTAACTGTGCCTAAAGAAGTCAACACCCAATTCTCTCCTTTGGCACAGTACATTCCGAAGTATATGTCCCTGAACACTCAAGATGCTTTTAACTCCTTCCATTGCTTCTAATTATCCTTCTGCTGAAGTACCATGATGTACACTCACATCTGTATTTTTGAGCTTAATTGTGATAGCTTCATTTTTTTTTTTTCTTTTAAGGAACTAAAGAATCTTCTTTTATTAAGGCTTAGGTCTTTAAAGATTGCCCAATTATGTTTCAGCTTGAGAAAGCAAAGACAGAAAAATCCATGGAGGCTAAATAGTGTGATCTCCTTAGGAAAATACCCGCATAGTTTTTGACTTAAAGAGATTCAGGAGTAGTTTAACATGGTGCTTTAGCGTGACATCCATTTTAGTGAACTGGATACTAAGAATATTGCATGCAAAATGAATCTTTTTGAGTATGCATGTAATAACAATATGTTAGATTTATGTACTGTTTTGAAGAAATATTCAGAATTGTAAAAATAAGGTGCTTAATGAGTGAAGAACATGCGTCGTTGTGCTCTATATCCCTAAAGATACTTCTCTGTAATTGTCTGTCATAATTACCAGCCTTTCAAAATATTGCATCTCTGTGTTTGCTTGGTTTCTTTAGAGTGAAACTTCTAAGGTCTGGAAAGCTTGAAAAAAACATTGTTTTCGTAAATGTCAGACAACAAGCCTTTTATATATAAAAGTAAAAAAAAATGTTTTAGACACAATTGTTCTTCAAGAGAAAGTGAGGCAAGGAAGAGGATAATGGAACCGTCTTTCCTTACCTTGTTGTGGTATATAACCATATATTTTTTACTGTAGTCAGTGATTTACTCAGAAATCACTGCAATACTTTTCAGTGTAGCACAGCATTAGCTGGATCAGCCCTTCTCTTTGCTCCCTTCTAACTGCATTAACCTGCTGTCCTTGAATTTCTCCTTCAAGATCTGAACAAAGAGCTCTTCAGCTTGGGTGGAAGTGGAAAATGTGGCTATTGATTTAGGCATGAATAAATGAATGTGTACCTGAATGTATGAACAGATAAATGGATAGATGTTATTAGCATTGAATACTGTAGGCAACCTTCTTCATTTTAGAGAAAGATGCACAAGAATGCCAAGTCAGACACATACATATATAACTTTTAAGGCTGTATAACCTTCTGAGACTATCTGTATTGGTGCAAAGGCATATGCATTTTAGAGAGAGATACCTTTTAAAGCACACAGCTGTACTTTCCTGGAAGAATATGCAGGAGTTGCCCTTTCTGCAGAAACCAGATGCTGGGAAGAGATATGTGCGTGAGGAGGTTTCACCCTGAAGAAATCAGAATGCCTCTGCAGAACCTATCCCAGGAAAGCTGCAGGCTGTGAAGTGGATGCAGGGGTCCTTTCTATACCAAGAATGGAAAAACAATATTTTTGAAGGAGTGTATTTCAGCTGCATTGATAAAATATATGATTTATTGTTATGCATCTACATAACAAAGTTATTTGTCCAAGTCCTGCTAGTACATCTTCATTTCACCAGAATGCATGTTTTCTAGAGGATTCTCTACAGAGTTCTCTAACTGCAGTTATCCTCCTAGTTATATGTTCATTATGCAGCATATGGTTATATTACTAGTATAAGAAAAATAAAAATGGCCTTATATCAAGACAGCTTATTCCAATAGCTACATAGAAATCACAGAAATACTTTTTTTTTTTTTTTTTAATAATTCTGACAAGAGACAATGCTAACACCAGCTAGTTAAAATCAAAATGGAAGGTTTTTTAATTTGGTAAAAACACCGTCCTGATAGCAAAATTAAACTGATACAAAAGTTATTTGTGAATCACTCTCAAGGGAGAAAGGTGAATTAAATATTTGTAAAGGCACAATTTTCAGGTATTAACCAAGTGCCCAGTAGCTGATATTTAGGAATGACATGTAGAGGAGGAAATGCCATTGTACAGTCTAGTACAAGTATATTTTCAAAAGCAGCTGACAGCTAAAATAGAATTTATAGCTATATTAGCAGCTGGAAGTTTTGTTTGTTTTAGTTGCTAAGTTTTGAAAGAGAAAAGGAGGAAATTTCCTCAGCATGGTTGAGTGAAAGAAAGCCACTAAGCAGCAGCGAGTGATTCGTGTAATTTGTGGCAAAGAAGCTTTCTGTTGAGCTCATGCCGCTTAATGGTAACATTAACGCTACATGTATTAATGTTACTGAGCCAGGGAGATCAATGAAACTACACAGATTAAAACTGATTCTAGTTCCTCATCAGAAATGTCCAATTCTTCAGACTTCTATAGGTACACTTGAGTGTTAGGCAACTATTACTTAGAGAGAGATGGCATAATTTGATCTGTGCTTTCCTTCCTTTCATGGGTTACAGAAGGAAATCCGGTGGCCAACATGGCTGCAGAAGACAAACTGAGCAGATTTGCTGCCTGGGGCGAGTGAGTTGAATTATATTGTTGCTCTAGTAGTTATTTATTGGGGAAGTAAGTTAAGCATTACTTCCTTGATTAAATTTCCAAAGAGTGAAGGGAAGAATTAAAAGGATCATAATGAAATCTGAAGTTGTTGTAATTCCTTTGAAAATTATGGAATTGCACACCATAATAATTCAACAATTTCATAGGGACCCTTCTGGAAGTAAGTATCTTATGGAAGATACTTACTTTGTGTGTGATATCACTATGAAACTTTCTTAAGTTTCTTACTGATCTGAAAGAGCTGACAGCTCATCTTAATGTGTGATATTACACATGTAATATTTTAAGAGGTATTTATGAATAATCGTTTCAAAGAAGTCTTTGTTAAGACTTTGATCTTTTCAAAATCAGTCATTTATTAAGCCAATGAAAGAAAACCTATGCATTCTTCTGAATTAGTTTGTAAGTCCTCGTGTTTCCCTTACCTGAGAAAATGCTCATAGCTGAAGAACAAGGAGGATGATGACATGATATATTGTTACTTCTAAACAGACAACTGATTATTCTAGATGGTAGAGTGCCTCTGTCACCTCCTTTCTCTCTTTCATGATGACTCCTGATTTGTCTAATTCATTTTCCTTTTCTCCCTAAGTCTACAGCATATGTATTAGTAATCTTTATTGACTAATATCGATGTAGAACTTAGAAGTAACTAAGAATAACTGTCAGCTCTGTGCTCTGCATGGACAATATTTTGCAGGTCAAACCAACCTCTCTGATATTTTTAAGGCTTGTAGTTATTAATCTTTCACTGTCTTTCCCTTTTTTTCTGCTTCAGAGTGACATGCCTTCCTTTCTTCTTTATCAGATGCACAATACAATTTTTTTCTCAGAAGATTTTAGATCATTTGTTATTAAAGATTTTAGATTAAGATTGTAGTTTCTTGCTTATTAAAGATTTGATCACTTGCCACATACTACTGTCTGTTATACCATCAGTTCTAAAGTGTCTCCTATTTGTGTTGTATTGGAAAAGTTTGATAGTTTGATACATTCAGTTATAATCAAAATGATTTATTTTATTTTATTTTTGCTATCAGATGCCATGCAGTCATTATATTTCAAAGCAAAATCTGGTTCATTTAGGAATCTGTAGTATCCCTGCTGAAGTGAGGTGATTTTGGTTGCCTTACTGGATTTCTGCATCTCAACATGCATGGCCTTCACTCACAGTATCTTAAGTTAAATGAAATACTTAAGGATGACTAAAGAATGTCTGCATTGTGATTTAACTTCAACTATTAATATCTTCCCTCAGTAGCAACTCCATTTTCATTTAGATTTTTTCTGGGAATCATTACGTCTACAGATAATTATCTAATATGTTTCCCAGGCTGTGTAATGGATACAGTCACCACAGCATCTCTGCTCTGTTGTTCTCAGGTGAATTACATTTCTCTCTGAGGCAGTTACTGCTAAAGACCTTGCAATGAAGGTTTCATTATTTTCTGATTGCTTTCACTGTAACAAAACAAATTTCAAATATTTTATTTATTATTTCTTCTTCTTATTATTTTTTTAATCTATATAATACAAAATAGTGTGACCTCTTTGCCACTTTGGCACAACGAGCATTTGCATTTTCAAGGGTGCAGTGTGATGGGCTAAAGCTAAGAAGAGTGAGAATATTTTTATAGGTTCACCAAGTTGATTAGAGAAGTATTAGTTAAAATAGAGACTTGAACTGGTGAGACCTGATAGAATGATCATAAATAAAAAATGTTTGTTTGAAGATAGTATCACTTGGTATTTTGGAGGTCGGCATCTGTGAAACAATCTCGTCTGCATTTTTTTACTATCCTCCCTTTTAAGACAACACACTTCCTCTCTATCAGGCAATGTATATTTGAGAAATGTTACACGTATTGAATCTTGCTTTTGGCTGTGACATAGCTGAGGATGCCATAGCTCAGTAGCCATTCCTCAGTGCTGGCAAAGCATTGCTCTTTCTCCAATGATAGTTTACATACACACACATTGAATCTTCCCCCTTATATCTGACCTTATCCCAACTATCTCTCAAAGTATAAAAACTACATTTTGTTGCTGGATCATTTGGTGATATATGAAAGTTTTATTCACTAATGAAAAAAAAAAGTTACACTTGAGTCCTTACACTGAGCCTACACGTTCTCCTCTGTGGGAAAAAGAAAGCTCATTCCTTACAGATTATAAAGGATATTAAGAAGTCTTTCCTCTGTAAATCCTTTCACCTGCTTCACTGATTAATACTGCCTCAGATAGGGACTGAGCCACTACAGCGGTCTCCTGGGCAACATTGCTGAAATCCTACTTCTTCCAAGAAGGCCCCTGAGAATTGGTTTCCTGTCAAAGCCTGTTGATTTCTGATCCCAGCCCTTTTCTTGTCAGCTAATGGGTACAAATTGAGGAAATGGGCAGCGTGTTGAGAGCAGTGTGAATCAAGGAAGTTTTGCTAAATGAGGTGGGTGGTGGGACCATCTGGGCATTTGAAAACTTGCCTATTTCTCAGTTAGATAATTATCTAATTTCACTATTATTAGGCATGCAAGGTCCAAACTGCAACATTTTTGCCTGCGACTTAAAATATAATATTGAAATGACTGTTTTTTTTTTTAATGTGTTAAACCAGTTGTTATTTTCTTCTGCTTTATTTTTTCCGTTATTCTGTTATTTTTTTCTATTTTTTTGAATTTCTAATATGTGTACTGATACTTCTTCCATTTGCAGTTATTAAGAGCTATGTACAAGTTACCAACTTCTTCCTTTTCTTTAATTATTATTATTTTTTAATCCTTTGCTATCTAGTTGAAAGCTAAAATAATTTTGAAAATCTTCTGGGCTTCACGCACTGTTACTTATTTCTGATTATAGCTCTTGGGATCTGGGGTTACCAGTACTGAAAAGGAAGTTTGATTTTCTGAAACATTTTCTTCCCTTTAAGTTAAGAGGTCCTTCCTATGGTATTATTCATCATGTGATTCTTTGGAAAATACAATTAAAATTAAGAGTAAATGTTCAAAGTTGCATTATTAGTCATCACTATTAACTAGTGCAGGAATACTGAAAACAATTATGCTCACTTTGGGCTAGTTTCATATTGTTGTATAAAATAAAATGGTAGCACTTCTATAGTCTATCAGAATTCATGACACTTGATTAATCAGACACTGAAAAACGTAGTTTTCTATTGTTCTACAGAATACTTTTTGTTCATTAGAACTAGAGGCAATGTTCGATAGAACTAGAGGTAATGGCCACAAACTGAAACACCAAAAGTTCCATAGGAACTTAAGGAAAAAATTCATAATAGAGAGGGTGACAGAGCCCTGGCACAGGCTGCCCAGAGAGGCTGTGGAGTCTCCTTCTCTGGAGATCTTCCAAACTCGCTTGGACGCAGTCCTGAGCCACGTGCTGTAGGTGACCCTGTGTGTGCAGGGGGGTTGGACTAGATGATCTCTAAAGGTCCCTTCCAACCTTAAGGATTCTATGATTCTATAGTTTGCATAATGCCGGCCCTGAAAAGCCAGAAATAATTATGGGGAGGTTTTCTTTGAAGGGGTAGTTTATTTCTGTGCAGGAAAGCAGGGGAAAATGGCTTGTAATCATGACTTCAAAACATATCAACAAATATAAACTTCCATCTGCAAATTTGATTCTTCTTTGAATAACTGCCTTTTTATCAGGTTATATTCTACATGATCATTTACTTCCAAACTTAATGTTCATAACTTAATCAGAAACACTAAAACTTAACTAAGATAAGAGGTTGTTGAATGGGACTCTGTGGGATCGTTGCCCTGTTCTAGTGTTCCCATGTATGTGCTGGTGTAGAGGCAGGAGATAATAGCTACCCAGAGCTGATTGCCATCTTAGAAGGCAGAACCCACTATTTTGTGCTGAACTGGAGAAATGAGAAATTCCAGGAGCTTCAAAAGGAAGGCAGGAGACAATTGCTCTTATGCAAATGATGAAAACAGGCTTCATCCCCTTTAAGAACAAAAAAAAAAAAAAAAAAAGATTTTCTGTCCCCTTTTCCTGTGTTAGCATGGGCAGTATATTTTTAGAAGTCTGGTACCTGGAATTTTGAAAATGACAGTTCCTCAAATACTTCTATCATACCTCTTGGCAGATCATTGAAAGAGCTGTTTTATCCCCAACTTGTGGATGATCAGTTTAGTTTTTGCCTCACACTTGATAGCAAACCACCAATTCTGTAAAGTGACAGAGCTTAGTACTTGAGAAACAAGAGGTCCAAATAGCTTGTCTTGTGTTTTTCCTCTCCTCCCTCTCCCCTCTCCTCTAAAAATAGATAAAGAGCTACTTCAAACTGAGATCTAAGATAAAAACATGTATTTTAGAAAAAAAAAGGAAAAAGCAAATCCACCAAATAACACACTTTTGGTTATTCATTTGCATTAATTATAATGCAGAACAGAAAAAAAAACAAGAGGAATTTATATCCTAGATCATGTTTCCCAAAACACTAGATCGGAAGGGGGAAAGCTCACTTCAGAGCCCCAAACCTTGCTTTGAACCCCTCCCCCAAAATATCCTGTGTCTCTCACCAGTCTTTCCTGTTTCACCCTTGATGTGTTGATGGGATTTCGCTCCAAAGCGCCCTTCTCACACACGCTCCATAGAACAACTAGTTAAAATTTGTTGTTTCTTTAAAGAAGGAGGGGCCCTGTAAGGCAGATGTCATACCCAGGTCACTTAATGCATCTGACCCTTTCTTCTTTAGGACGAGCTAAACTGTCAACCAGATTTACACTACTGAATTGGTGGCTTAAAGCTTCCATTCTCCTTCTGCTCTTGGACTACAAATCCTGTTTTGCCTCTGTCAGGAGGGCGCACAGGCTTTATGCATAACTAGAAAAAAAAAAGCTAGAATTATTCTTGGTATCTGAAATCTGGTAACAAAAATTAATTTCAGTGTTTTCTGAAAACAGGAAATACACTGCTGGGATAGAAATATCAAACAGGATGCAAATCCAATTTAACATGTAAACCAGGATCTTATCATACTGGTACCTGACTTCTATAAATTGTAGCAAAAAGAGAACCCTGTTTTAATCTGATAGATAACACACTAGTACTCATCTAACAGCCATATCTACTACATGAACTGTATCACATATAAAACACGAACATCAGTACACTGAAGGACTGATGCTACCAAATCAATATTAACATAATTTTTGTATACAGTTATCATTAGTAATTTTAGTGAATCATTTTTTATGACAGTCCCTCTCCTTTCTGTGTGTTTGTGCATGCATGTTCTGGAAAGCCCCAATTTTCCTCAAAATGACTGTATTTCCAATACCATCATATCTCTGTGATTGTTAGAAAATACAGAAAATATAGAATTTTAGAATATAACTAATCTCACATTTTCCACTTAGAGTTATATGTGTTTGATTATCAGATAATATTTTATAATCAAAAAGAAAAAGCTTTATTTTATTTTTCCCTAAATATTTCTGATATAGTTTAATATACCTTCATACTGTTCATGATAAATAGATTTGGGAATTCTGTTGTTTAATGTGGTAGCTCATGATCCCACTATTAAAAGATGTAGTTGCATACAAGACTATTTTCCTAATGAAGTTTCAAGGAGATACTGGTGAATCAAGTGGAGGAGGAAGGAGAGGTGGGGAGTGATATGAGGCAAATAGTAATCTGTAAAAGAAGGAATGTTGTCAGGGATATTGATAGCCCATCGGACCGTGGCAGGTGTAGTTATGCTCAGTCTCTGTGGGATATATATTGATATGGCTGGATGCTCTGAATGAAGAACAAGGAGTTGAGCAGTGAGATTTGCAGAAATCTCAAGACAGAGGTTGTAGATTTTAGTTGAACTGCTGCTGCTGGGTAAGTAGTGACAGATTCAACAGAGAAGACAGGTTTAGGAAGTAGTGGATGCAAATCCATTTCTGATTTTATTAGCTCTGAATCTGGCTTTGAAAAGATTTATGATGAAATTGGGGAACTTTTAGGAATTTAGACATAAGGCTCCTTAAGCTGCATCTGCAAAATACGTATATGCAAACTTATATTTGCCCATGTAGGACAATCGAAAAATTGCACAGCTGTATTGTCATGCATTTCTAAGTTGAATTTCTAAACTATTTTCAATCAATATATTTACTTTCAGAAACAGGTATTTCAAATTGTCAAATTTTAAGCCACAAAACTCTAATCTGTATCCAATTTTGTATGTCCTTCTCCCCTTAGCCTACAAGCAGCTAGCATTCTTGCTTTTCAAGTTAGAAAAACACAGAATAATTATATAACTTTGTTTTGTGAGACTTTAATTATGTGAAACAAAATATGCCTGTGGAGTCATGAAGAGGCTCCAGAATTTTGTTCCCCCTTTTTAGGAATGTATGATAGTTAAAATAAAATTCTACTGACTAAAGCTTGTGGATTTAGGAAATTTTTGTTCATCAGAGTGAATCAAAAGAAATTTCTAAACTGATCTCAACTATAACTTTCAAACTGAAATAAAAATAACATGAAAATCTGCTAAAGATCTAGGAACTTTAATTGGGTTCCTAAATCCCTTAGAAAATGGTTTTTAAAAACTTGGGTATCTCAGAATGGGAATCACAGAACTGGATTATGCAGCAAGCAGTTGCCTAGGCTTAGCCAAGAAGGACACAGCTTCCATGGCTCATGCATGGGGAAAAAATTCCGGGACCTGGATGTCAGTGTTTTGTGTCAAGTGCCATTTTCATTTCTCCAGGGTTCCTGCGGTACCCTCACGAGTCTTGCAGGTATGGTACAGAGCACTGCACCTCTCTGAAAAGCAGCTGGAGACCTACGGAACCCACACAGGCCCACTTGGCCTCATCTGACAAGACTAGGCAGTTTTCTCCTATGTTCTGAATCCAAGCCCATGAAGAAATGCATTTTTTTTTTTTTTTTTTTAACAGAGTGGGTGAAGAAAGAACAAATAAAAGAGAAATGTTATACTAAGTGCTGTTAAAATGTAACGGCTGTCTGAGATATATTAAGGGAATACTTATTTAGAAAACTTTTCGCTTGAGTTTTATCTCGTTAAAGAGTATTTAGAAGTTTGGTAAAAGAATGCTTCTTAGTTCAGGCTATACCATTACTAATAAAAACTAACCTAAATTTGTCTTAAATAGTTTAAGCTTAATAGACAAAACAGATATCCCTCTTTCAGCTAAGAATAAGACAAAACAGGAAGTGTTTGCAATTAAAAAGTAATGAAAAACTCTCCAGCTGAAATCTGTAGGTATCAAATATAGCAGGCAGCAAGGTGGAAATAATGGGCCAAATTCATCCCTAGGGTAATTTCAATTCTTTCCTTGTAGTTTACCTGTATGAATTTTTGATTCCAAACAGCAGTAATTTTAATTCAATATAAACCAGCTGGTAGCAAAAATAATACCTGCTTTACTGAGAGAGAACTTGATTTTTTAGTGCTTAGAACAATACCTGATTCCAAATGATTTCAACTTGCAACGACTTTTGGTCTCTGCATAATAATACATTTCCTAGAAATCTCATTAAAGATATAATTAAGTCATGGAGTATTTGCCAGAATTCAAATGAACACTAAGTACAGCCAACTCATTTTAAAAGCTTTAAACAAGCAGCACTTTGCAGAGCCATTATCCAAGTGCTCACTCAGGGCTAGATTCTTACCCTGGCAAAAACAGATGCAGGAAATGAAGTACTAACTTATTCCTATTGTGGATAGCCTGAAACAGGTTTAGGAGGAGGAGGAGGAAGAGGGGAGAGGAGAGAAAAAACAAGTTGTGCTCCCCTTGTGCCACTTGGTGTGTCCTGTAGTAGTATGTCACTTGGACATATTACCCAAGTACTTTGGCTGAAGACGTGGGGAAAGAAATGTGGTGAGTGAAGATAAGCCTACACTGCTCTTTTTCTGGAGAGGAGCATTTCCACCAGCCTACAGCAAGAAATATTAATTAAGTAGCTTGCTGTTTTTACTGTGACCCAATTATAATTTGGGGAGGGTCAAACACATAAATGAATAGAAAAGGTTCGTCTCACTAAAGATGCATCAGTAAACTTAGCTTGGTCAAGCCTCTGTCTAGAGCTCTGCCACACAGTTCCCATTAATGGTCCTTAACCCATTCCCTGACAGAGGTTTTGGCTGGACTAACTACCAGGTTTCCACGCATTGTCAGTGCATGATTCAGAGAGAGCATGTGGAAGGTTTGTTTCCAGTAAGCAGTACGGACAAGATCAGCATGTTTTGAACGAGTTTTTTCAGATGGAGCAGAGTTCTGCTTGCCACTTACTCACTGAGCAAGCAGAGGGCTACCTGTTTTATTTATTTGGTTATTGCGGTTTCTTGAGCCTCGAATAGGCAAACAAGCTTGCAGTGATTTAGCATTCATACTTTTTAGCAAGAGCAGAAATAAGTAATGACATGGGATTTTCTTGGCAGTTGCAGCTTATTGTTTCATCTTGTTACATCCAGTTCCATAGACTTTTCTCCTATTGTTAAATGTCAGAAGGAAATGTTTTGGTGCATATAGGAATGTTTATAAAAAGAATCATTTATAAAAGTACTCTGCCTCCATGACTGAACAAGGGGTAATATTTTCATGCCTCTTTCTGATAAATGCGTTATTGTTTGTAGAATCATTCATCTAAAGTCAGGAATATTTTCCAAAGCGAAATTGATATTTCAAAGTGTAGAATCATTCATCTAAAGTCAGGAATATTTTCCAAAGCGAAATTGATATTTCAAAAATACTCTAACCTATGTATGAAAGGTTTTCAAAATGTAGGATATAAGCACTAGATTTAGTCAGATTTTAATAAGGTGGCCATTAAAACAAGAAGCACTGCATTCTGAAATCTAAAAATTTTCACATTCAGATAAATTTGTTTTTTTTCCCCCTCTCTCTGTAGGGGTTGTAGTGTAGCATGACACATGGCTGCTTAAGTACTCTCTGTTTTTTTTACTGTAACCTTCATGTTTATGCTGCTGGAAATTGGGAAGTCAAATTGCAATTTCTCTTTTGGTAGCTGCTAAGAGCCCGTTGGAGGGTCATGTCCTGCTGCCGACTCTTTCTCACCTTGGTGCTTGCTATCTCTGCACTCTTTGGCTCCTGGCTGAGAAGCCAGGGATTCCTCTGGTCTCTTAGCTAGGTAGCACATTCCTTACAGATAGCTTTAAGCAGTTAGCATCCATGAGTGAACATGGCCTGGTAAATCTGCTGTTGTTGTCCTTCCCAGGCTATGATCCCTGTAACAGACCTACAAGCACTGCTGCAATAGGAGTGCAGAATAAGCAAATAAAATGCCGTGAATGCTACGCACTGATGTTGCAGAATCACTGTCCTAAAATCTAACAGAATATAAGAATATAAATACTCACAGTTATTTGTGAAATCTTTTGTGAGGCTGCACGCAAAATCTAAAGTGTAGGCTTTAGAATGTGTTATAAAAAATAAAGATAAAAATGCCATTCTCATGTTAATTTTGCAATTTAAGTAGGGATTAAATATGTTTCCCACTCAATAACATGTATAGTCTATGTTAGCACTTCCAATAATACACATCATACGGGCAGCAGTTAGTTTTCCAGACAAGTGAGTTAAAAGAAAACTCAGAAGGAAGTGATTTAAATAGATATAATACATCAGGTAGCCAAGAGTTGTAAGGGTCACTGGGAGGACAAGGGAACACAATTTGAGGAAATGAAATTGGAGAAAAAACTATAAGTATAAATTAATGTTAGTAGGCTGACAGAAGGAAGGGAGTTGTGAGGATAAGAGCTGAAGGATGAGAATTATAGTGGGCTGTGTGATACATGCAGGATCAGTAACCAAACAGAAGCTTTACAATATGAATTCATGTGTGGGAGAAAGTGCCAAATCTCACTATACAGCTAGGAGTCCAGGGTGTAATAGCACAGAAAAGCAGATGCTACTTATGTACACGGCAGTGGAGCTCCAAAAAATGTTAAAAGCTAGTATCAAAATGTAAGAATAGCTATAATGGTTCATCTTATCCAATATCTTAATTTTAACTAGCCAGTAGAAGATTTTAAGGAAAATGAATAAAAAGAAGGCAAGTACAGAAAAATCCTTCCTATTGAATGTTTAGAAAACACCGGTTTAGGGATCTCTGGAAATTACACTGAATTGAATCAGCAGTTTAGGGCTATATCTTTCATTACTTTCCCATGAGTTAAATTTGCATGAAGTTCTGAAATTCTTCTTCTTTTTTTATTTTTAATGAGTAAATATTTCTTGATACTGCTTACACATTGACTTACACCACAGCCTGTGGGAATGAGTTTCATAATTACCTGTCAATGGAAATACTTCTTAATGTTTTCATATAACCTTTAAGCTTGACAAATTTTTTGAGTGTTCACTAGTACTTGCATTATTAAAAAAAACAAAGAAACAAAAACTTTCCTGTTCACCTTTTTTTTTTTTTTTTTTTTTTTTTTTTTTTTTTTTTACTTTTTTACTTTATAGAGTTTATAGAGTCATATCATGCCTTTCTGATTTAAATCAAAACAGTTCTGGTCCATTTCTCCTTCATTTTGATGAGTGCTTTTCCTTAGCTGTTATTATTCTAGTCACTCGTTTCTAAATTTCCTTTAGTCTTTTTGAGAGCATGCATTCCGAATAGCAAAAAACCACTTACCAACAGAGAAATATTTTTCTCCTGCTGTGGTTCTCTTTCAGCAATTCCTAAGATTCTGTCTGTCCTTCTGATCACTAATGAGACCAAGAATATTTTCAAATAACTGTCCACAACATTCAAAACATCTGTTTACTATGGCCACAACTTATTTAATGCCTTATGTGCCTATGGTTAGAATTGTTTTTCCTGATGTTACATCAGTCAGTAAAATGAATGATGAAATTTAATCACTTAATAACAAGGCTTCCTTTATTAATTCTTTGCTGTCAGCTTTGTGATTATTGTCAATAATTTTGAAATATGAATACCACCCATCTTCTCCCGGCCTTTCAGGCTGAGCTTCTTTCAGCTTTAGTAAAAAAGGTATTTTCAAGAGCTCTTTGAAGGTCCAAATCATGTTTCATCCATTTCACTCATCTCCCTATCTTCACTGAATTTATCAAAAGAACTAATAATTTTATGAAACCTGACTACAAAAACAGTATTGAGCCTTAACCACATTAGTATGTGTCTTCTAATTTTATTCGGTTTGTTGGCTAGAAATGAGGTATACTGGAGCATTTTCAGATACCAGCATTACTATCATCCGTTGTCTTCTGATAGTGAGACCTACTTGAATGGTAAATGACTTAATTCTTTTCTATTTTAATGCCTATAGAAACTGTGAGTGATACATACAGTTTTGGGAAGATTTTGTGCCCTTCCAAAATTTCTTCTGTAGATACTTTAGTTGAGAAAGTTCTTCTGATACCTTCCCTGTTAGCTTAAAACTCCAATTTTGGAACCTTCCTAGGTAGTTCTGTAATTAATACTGATGAAAAGCTTTGAATTTTGTTTTTCAGCAATGTCTTTATTATTATTGAGCACACCTTTTGCACCTTGTTTATTTGGCAGCTCCACTGAGTCTTCTTGTCATTGCTAAGGCCATGACAACAAGCTGGTACTTGATATTGAGTGTGGTCAGAAGTCAGGAGAAGGATTGTTCCGTTTGGCTAGGATGAAATCGGAGAGTTTGATTAGCATTTGACATCCCTAGTAATCAAGCCATGTGTCTGGCTGCTAAAGATGGATTTTAAGAAGGAAAAGCCCCAGGTATTCCAGTCTAAGCTTTTTTTTTTCCTTAATCTTTGCTTCTGAAAGTCTCAGCTATATTCATTTGCAGAATATCAGTGATAATATTGATCTGCTTTCAAGGAGCTGTCAAATTCTACATTGTTATTTTTAGTTATTAGGCCCAAGTTATTCTCTGAAGGAATGTCTGTAAGATCTGTAGAGCTCAAAATGGAAAGGGCTGTGAAATGCCGAACACTTTTCTTTTTGATTCTTTATCACCAATACAGAATACATGGTTTGGAAATGCTCAGACTTATAGGGGGTCACTGTTCAGAACACTGCACTTTTCAAGGTGCAATTGCTTGACTTTTCCTACCCTTCGTGTTACAAGTAAAGTATGAATATCAGCAAAGGTTGTCAAAGTACAGACTAGCAGATTGCAATGTCAAATAGTGTAGCGGACTGAGTATTTTAAGCTGAACAGGAATGAGAGAATAGTAGGTGGAAAATAATAAGAAAGATTAAAATCTATCTGGCACTTTTAGCTAGTAATAATCCAGGATGGAATATAGATGGCTGAGGTTCTGGGAGCCCGACGTAAATGTTGTCTTCTTATCTCAGCTTTCTGCTGGGGTACTTAGGCTTCTGAGCTGTTCTCAGTGTAGCCTGTCTTCTCTTGACACCTAACTCTCCTGCATATCATTCGTGCCCCACGCTGAAGATTTTTGCTAGAGAAACTTGTTGGCAAAAAGAATGTGGTGTCAATTTTCCTGCGTGCTGGCGGTAATGTATTGCAGGTGATGGTCTTAGTATGACAGGGTAATTCATATTCTGGGCTCAATTTTCCCAAGAATGTGAGGTCAGAAGACAAATACATACAATAGTGATAAATTATTAATTATTCTGATACCTGGGACCTTTGTTTTGATTCTGCCTTTCCTCTGTCTTTCTTTTTTTCTCCTCCCTTTTCCTGAAGTGTGATTATAAGGTAAGTGTCATCTCCCAGGAGTGTTAACTTATGCCCCCTCCAAAGCTGACAGAAACTTCTAAGGAATGATAAAATAGATATTCTATGTGGTTATTAAGTTAATAAATAAGACAAACTATGAAGAATTCATAAAGAAGGAGCTTTTGTTTCTAAAATTAAAATGAAATGCATGTATAATACACCTCTATAATATTTTATGCTGGACATAATTCAATTACGTTCATTTGGAGTCTAGTCTATGTTCTTAGATCGGTTTTAATCTAGGACCCTGCATTTTCATTCTGTATTTAAAAAACAGAGGCTGAGACTGAACTTAATAAGAGCAACATTGTTTCGTTTCTTTTCTGTATAGCAGTTTGATATTTAAATATTAAGGGGCCTGACAGCCTTTTGGTAAAGAAAAAAAAAAAAAAAAAAGCTTTATAAATTGTACACATGCAAAGCTTTTAGTAAAGTGTAATTGTTACTTTGTGTCTGTGCCTGCTGAGGTCCTGATTTGTCCAATAATTTTATTCATGTGTTTACTCCATATTCATAGGTCAAGTTGCAGGGAGCATCACATGCTGTTTCCCACAGTAAAACAAGAAAATAAATTTAGGCAAAATGTCGGTGCAAATGCAGTGATCTGTTTTTTTCTGCTTTATTATTTCCTTTTGTTAATACAGTAGTTCAGTTCTGGAGAGTATTTGTAATTGTTCTGAAAGTCTGAAAATTGTTTGGCTTGTTATGTTTTACTTCTTTAATATTATTTTGGGGTAATTATTTACTTACGTAGGTTTCCATGAGTATCCAGATACCAGATGATAATTTCCAGTTCTTATCTCTGTATTTATATTAATAATCAAAGCAGGATTTTTTAAAATAACTTTTTTCTTATCCCATTCCGTTCTTGCTAGTGTAAGAGAGGTTTAACGAGTTCTTCAAAATGTTCTGTGTGATCAGACGTTTTGTCCTGAGAATTGAGAACATATGGTGATAACATTTTTAGAATCTAGTTCTAGTTCCCTTGCTGTCATTTGTACAGATATTCAAGGTATTCAAGTGAAGTGTTGTTGCAGTTTGAAAGCCGTGGGGGGGCGGCGGGGCGGGGGAAAGGCGATATCAAATACTGTGTTAGCTATACGCCCAATTCTGGCAGTATCGGATTCACAAACAGTCTGCCAGCTGTAGGTCCCATCGCCTTCCTAGGAGCGAATTGAGTTCCCAAATAGCGTGATCAGCTATAAGCTCTGCTCTGGCAGTATCGGATTCACGAACGGTCTGCCCACTGTAGGTCCAGTCACCCCCTCAAACAAGTAGTGGAGTTCACAAACAGCATAATTTATTCAAATGCAACATTTACAAAGCAGGTTTCGGATGTCAGTACAGGAGATTCTCTACTACAGCGTGGGGTTTTTAGCCAGCTCTGATGTACGAGTGTGCAGTCGTCACTCACCCCAAAGATGGGAGAGGGCTCTCCGTCTCGAGTCTCCTCAGGCGGCGTCCCAGCCCAAGGGGAGGAAAAGGGGATCAGCCCGTCAACTGA
>VZSV01000013.1:10292816-10311749 GCA_013398735.1 Nothocercus julius | reverse complement strand
TTTTTTTTTTTTTTTTTCTCCAGAACCTCATTACACTTCCATTCTACTGCATGTTTTGTTAATCTGGGGGTGAGTGGAAAAAAAGAGGGAAAGTTAGGAAACTGTCAAGTAGTAGAAGTGGGGAATGAAATGTTTTGCAGTCATTGGGCACTCCTTTTGCAGATTCTCTTGGAAACACTTCCTCCAATGAAGTGCTGAATTCCAGGCCATCTGTGAATCCTCAAACTTACACACCCACAGTGAAAAATGGGTATAATTTTTTTCTATAGCTGCTCATGGGATCTGCCAAACTTTTTTTTTTTCCCTCCTTCTTTCAGTCGCTTCTTTATATTCATCCATCTTTATCCTTACTTTCTCTGAATTTTAGATCATCAAGAAGAGGAAAAAAGCACCATCTGTTCTTAAAATATTCTAAGTTTGGCTTCTTCTGCTGATAATCAGCAGCAAATCAGACTAACGCACAGCATTTGGTATCCCTCAGTTATAATGTATCTAACAGCAAATGTGAGCAGGCCTAAATGGATCAGTGTTTTGTTTCTAAACTGAGTATATCATGACTACAGTGGGGTTGTAGTTTAATTACCTTGCAAATGTATCAGTCAATCCAGTTCCATTTCCTTCTCCACAATCCAAGGACAGTGTTAATTGTAATTAATGTATATCTGAAAAATTTTTGTTCTTTCTGATATTTTATTTATCTAACCAAACCTTGCATAGGACCAATAACTTCTCCTGGGTAGTATTACATGTTATATCATAGCAAGTAGAAATCATTATAAAAACTGTGAAAATTCATTTCTTTCCTCTTTTTCTATCTGGCAGCCTGATCTAAAGTAATACGCAACAGATTTCACACTATCCAATTATAAAAAAATATTTTTTTTTTATGTAAGACAACATTGTGATTAAAACTCTACCTGGCAAATTAAAGCAATAAACATGTTAGTGGATTTTATCTCCTGAGCATAGGGAGTTCATAACTCGTCAGTGACCAGGTCATTAGATGCAAAGGAATCAAAATCACTTTGCAGTGTGCAGGACTTCATCAAGAAATCTGATAAAAATCACTGTTTGAATCTGAGAAGTCTGTTGAATTTTGTGCTGTGACATTTGAAGACTGAAAATGCGTGTATATGAAAGAGGAGCAAATTGTTACCGCCCTCTTACCAGAATGGGGGAGTAGATCTTAGCAGTGTTTTGTCATGACTCAATCTTAATTTCTGATCCTCTGCTTTTGCTACTGTATACTATCTTTTATATACTATCTTTTTCTCAAGACAGTACAGTCTGGTTTCTAATGATATGACAAACTGCAGAGAAGACCCATTATTCTGTCTCCTTTCAATGAGCAGTAGCCGAAGGAGGAATTTTGCCCTATGTGTTCTTTAACTGGAACCTCCAGATGGTCTCATGTTGCTGTGCTGCATCTGACACATTGACAAATAGGCTGTCAGGGAAGATTTTTTCTGTAATATACACTGTGAAACTAAACCTCTCTTTGTTGATATACATTGTTTGAAGTGTGTAGCTTGCCGTGAGACATTATGAGAAGGTAAAGCATTTTTGCCTCTATATGAACACAAAATGTGAAGAAAAACTAACATGTCATTCCATATACTGAGCCGACAAAAAAGGGTCATGTGCCAGTGAAGTGAACATGCAGAATTCAAATCAAAAATTTTTCTTGTACAGGGTGAAATTTCTCTCTTTATAGCTAGTCTATGGATATTATTATGCAGCAGGTCAGAACAGAGGTAGTTAGGCTTTCTCGACCAAAAAATTCAGCCCATCGAATTTTGGTCAGCTGACACTAAACTAAGAGAATGGATTCAGTGACCTCCATAAACATTCAATTCAATAGAGAGGAGTAGCCCAAAGGATGATCCCTCAGCTGTACTGTAGACATGGTATTCACATCTGAAGTGAGTTGAAGGGTACTGCAATGCCTTTTGAAGTCTCTTTCATTTAGGCTTGTAAATTAGAAGTGTAAGTAAACTGGAGGAGTCAGGTCTTAATCTGTTAAACCATTACATTAATTGCCTGGTTTTGGTAGAATTACACCTGAAACAATTAAATTTCCTATAGTTTTCTCCTGCTGTTGATTTTGACTATAGTAGTCGTCATGTTACTGATGACTTTTTTCCTTGGTTTTGTTTGTTTAAAATGAGTTTATTTCAGTATAATGAGTACGTCTGAATTTAAACTCACAGAACTTAAGGTTCTATTTGTTGAGAAATAATTTGACTTTCACAGTGCATCACTCATAATCCATTTGTATGTTACTGGTGCCCTGTAGGAGATCATTTATTACTAATACATATATATTTATGTGTGTAAAATTAATCCCAATCCATTTTTTTCCTTAGATATACAAAATAAAAGATATCAGGAAAAGCAGTCTTTTGCTACCACATCTGCCATTCTATATGTGACAGCTAATTTGTTACATTTTCAAGGTTAAGAATACAAAGATACGTGCTAGATGTAGGCAAACAGAAAGCATCTATAGAAACAAAAAATAGCCATTAGCCTGCTTTTCCCATTAAGTATTTCTCAGCCTTCCTTTTACTTGCTACACAAACAAAAGAAATGCATGGCATAATTTGTCATTATATTTTTTTAAAATTATGCTTTAATTATATTTGATTAACTGGTTTCAGAAGTTGTGAGCTTATTGTCTTGAATAGTTTTAAGGGAAATCCCTCAGTTGCCAGATTAGTTCACAAGACTGAGAACCTGACTGACTTGCTTGCTAAAATTTCATTTTAGATTTTTCATATGAGCCGGAAAAGGAGATCTCTAAATGGTTAACTTACGTGTCTGTGAATGCATAAAATGAACTGAAACATACTCATTTCAGCTTGCATTAAGACTACAGAGTATCAGTCCTTTTGACATTACTTTCACCTTTTCCCTTTTTCCCCTGCCCAGGCTTACTTAATAATTAATCACTGCAGACAGGTTCTGCTACAGTCTAGTCCTCCATGCTTTGGATGCAGATACAGGGAATACACATATATGTTAAAAGCAAGGAATTAAGTGAGATTTATTGTGCTGTACCTACAAAGTTAGTCAAATCACCAGTTATGTGATTTTGACCTCTATGACGATTTTGTTTCTAAGAAAACAGAGAAGTATAAGGTGAGCAAACATGGTTTGCCAATGATGGTATTACTATTCTTGTACTAGTATGTAGTTCCCTCAGAAAAATAACAGTTGAGGCTGGTAGCACCATCTTTGTAGAAACCACCTGAGCCACATGCCAGTTTATCATTCCGACTGTGGGAGATGAAATATTATAGACTGGCAATTTCCTCAAATAGACTTTTTTTTTTTTTTTTTTTTAATCAATTCAGTTCATTTAATTTAAAGAAGGAACCTTGCATCATAAATCTTTTAAAAGTCTGAAACTTCACAGCTTTGGAACAAGGTAATGGACATTATGAGATGGTGAGAAGTGTCTGTGACAGAGAGGAAACTTTTGCTGTCTTTGTAAAATTCCGTCCAAATTTGGCCAAGTGCCAAAAATCTTAGTTTGCATAAATTCAACAGCAGTTTCTGCCTAGCTTATCTCTCCCTGAATATTGGCCCAGTCATCTAGAATAGGAACTCTTAATCTGTCCTGTGATCTCGGTGATGCTCTATTTGTTTTGAAAAAGCTGCATTGAGAACATCATTAAAGGCTAAAGTATCTTGTAAAATTAGGTGTTAGGCATATTGATTTGGTTATTCACTGTTCAAAAAAGTCTTATACTTTGATAACTCTTTCCTTTCTATTTGGAAATGCATCAAATCTTAACCTCATTAAATGGATACAGAGGAAAAAAAAAAGACTTTACAAGTACTGTAGTGATAATCACTTTAAAAATCTTGCAGGGAATGTCTAATTGTGCCTTTAGATTGGATCTGAATAATATGAAATAAATAAGACCCTACACTAAACAATTCAAGGAAAAGAAATACCTGGATAGTCATTCAATGAGCATTCATTGAACACAGCAGGGTCTTGGGCAAAAAAAAAATATATATATCAGCAATCATAATGTGGAGGTACAAGAGAATATATTCAGTACTACCCTTTCTGGCTCTGTGGGCAAGACTTTTAGCTTTAATAAAATTTAAGGTAGTTTTTATGTCTGTAATATACTTCAATGCCTTTAAGATAATATTTCCTCAAACTTAATACAATGCATAACATCATTGTATTAAAAATAGATTGTGAATGTATACTAGCAGAGATATAAGAGTGTGAATACAAAAAAGTTAAAATGTACTTGGGAATATCCAGGTATCATAATTAATATTGCTAACTATTTTAAAAACCTTATCAAGCTTTTATTCATCACCTCCACTGATGAGCTATGAAAGAAAAGTTAATGTGAAAGGACCAATTTTTCCTTATTTATCTATTTTTTTAATATGAATATTTGAATATTTACATGCTTTATGAACTACTTTTATTAGATTTTGACCAACACTGAAAAATAAGTTAAGACATTGATTCATTATGATAATTTCTAGATATATTTCATTAAGGACAACTGAAAAAATCATCTTTCCTTGAAAAATATTTGCTTATGTATTATTTTGCTTCAGGTTTTGTGTCAGAAACTCTTTTCTCAAGGTTTTCTTCAGTTTTGGCTTAGGTTTTGAGCTATCTGCAGGAAGGAGAAAAGTGTTTACCAGAGTTAAAATGTACCTAAGAGCATCAGTCGTGTATTCTGCTAGTGTTTCATCATCTGATCATCTGTATCTTTAATGCTTGCCTTTTAATCCACTTATAGCTATTCTATACAGGAAATGGAACACTGGAACATCATGATTTAAGAAATGAGGAAAACACACAATACCTGGAGAGCTTAGAAAGCAATAGAAATGAATTCTGGAAAAAAATTATTCTGTTGTAAAAATAGGTCATTTCTTTTCATCTGTTGCTACTACTAGGAAAAGATTAATTCAGTGTTCAGAACATCAGCCAAAGAGTTCATATTCGTAGAAAACACAAAGTTATAATTACATGTAATATAATTAGGAGTATTGTGAGCAATAAATCAGACAAAATGCAATACTGCTAATATATTGCCCATACCTATTGTCCATTTTTGGACATTTTGAACTTTTAAGATGCAAATATACAAATCTCATCTGTCTCAAAGAAGGAAAAGACTCCTGGGTGCTGTTCACCTGTCCAGATAAATTTCAGTCTCTAAACTGTTGTGCCTTAAGTATCTGGCTGGATGGATAAATGTAATTGGAAAATGATATAAAACATTTTCTCTACTAAATTAGCATTATAAGCCTGCAGATTCTCCTGAGACGTTACATTCTAGAAATAAAACAATCTTTGAGTTTGGAAAAAAAAAAAAAAAAAAAAAGTAATGATAACAGTGATTTGAGGATAGAATGGAATGGCTCAGCTGTAATATACATACATTTTAAACAACAAGAATAATGTATTTTTTCACACTAGTGAAATGAGGCATCATCATCTAAAATCATTGATAAACTCAGACTACTTAGAGATTTCCTGAAATAACACCTCAGCTTTGCTTTTAGGGTTTGTTTCTGGTTTCTTTTCCTGCTCATAAACACTATTTTCTCTCCCTGCACACCTCCCCACCCACACCCGATGCCCTTTTCAGAGTTAATCTGGGGAAGCCTCCCTGCTGGAAAAGGATCTCATCCCCATATCAGATCCACATTAATTCATCTGGTAGCTGAGGGATTGTCCTTCCCTTCTACAAGATAAGGGAAATCCACTTGAACCCCCCCCACTTCAGCCTGAACTACTCATTCTCAGAAATTTTATATCACGAATGTAACACAGAAGGAAGTTTCTCCCTTTCTCAGTGTTTTACAGCTTCAAGAATAAGGTTGCTCCTCAAATGACAAATGTGTTTATGAGAAGAGCAAGCTTTCCTGACTCACTGTCTCTGCTATCAAACAATAATGACTGAAAAGGGGTCTTTCCACTCCAAATGTTTTCATTTCTTCATGAACCCAGCTCTCACCTCCCTGTTTCTTGTGGATAAATTGAGGCAAAAGGGAGGGAGACAGCTTTCCTCAAAAGCATTTGTAACGGGGAGCTTTATTTCCCAGAGCAATCCATTAGCTTTGCAATCATAGAATCACATAGAATCACAGAATAGTCAAAGTTGGAAGGGACCTCTAGAGACCATCTAGTCCAACCCCCCTGCTCAAGCAGGGACACCTAGAGCACATGGCACAGGGTGGGTTTGAAATCCAGGCGGGTTTGGAAGATCTCTAGAGAAGGAGATTCCACAGCCTCCCTAGGCAGCCTCTTCCAGGGCTCTGTCACCCTCACAGGAAATAAGTTCTTCCTCATATGGAGATGGATGATCTCCTCTTCCCTCCTCAGCCACATAAAGGTGAGGTGAAAGATCATCTCAGCTCCAGTCCTGTCTGGCTCCTTTTCTTCCCCTGAAGCTCTTCACCCTGCTAGGCTCTCTCTTTTGCCAGTCTCCTTCCTACCTGTTGAAATCTGCACCTCAAGTCTCAGTGCTCTCAAGTCCTTCTTTTTCCATGCCAGCTGTGACCCTCTCTGAAAAAGCCTCTTCTGCCTTGGCTTTTGACCAGGTTCCTCTCACCAGAGCAAACACCTTTATTCTTTTCCTTTTTAACAGAATTCCTTCCCTCTTCCATTGCTTTTGCCCTTCAAAGATCTTGTTTCCTTTTTTTTGCTTGTCACATCATTTGGCTTTTGCCCTCTTTCTATATTCCTCTCTAGCTTTTCTTTCTCTAACGCCAATTATAGCTAGGAGATGAGGTTACAAGCCATACCAGCTAACCCAGTCGACTCTGCAACTTCTCTGACAGAAAGCAGGCTTTTAAAAATACCAGAATTGACTATTGTGGAGTCCCACTCTCCTGAGTATATTTTCCACGGTTTTGGCTTGGCTGGTTCGGCTCTCTGTGTGGTAGTATTGGTTTCCCACTTGCTCCAATGATTCTGAGCTACAACAATGAAAATAAAAAGTCAAAGATATTTTTCATCCTGCCTGTCTTTTTAGACTCCATAGGCATAGACAGTACATGGGAAGGACCTTTAAATAATAACCAGACCAAAGCTGCTTCCATTCTATGTCCTTGTTCCAAATCTTTATGTAGGTGATCTGTATCCAGATTTTTTCCCAATATACCTATTGAGCAGACGAGGTCTTTGAGGCCTCTAAATAAAACTACAAAGGTTGTAGTTCACAGTGGTGGTTTGGCAGCTGCTGCTTGTATTTCTCTGTGTTTTGTGGATGAGCTTTCCTGCCTCCAACGTAGTGATGCTTTTACTCCCAATCCTTTCTGTTTCCCATCTCTTTGTAACACAGAGTATAGATCCGTGGCAGCCAGGGGAAATCCAGGTGGGCCAAATGAGATCTCTTTCCCCCAATTTATAGTTCATACTTCTTATGGCAAGATTTTCATTCATATAATTATCTTCTCCCTTGTTACTTTTGAGAGATAGCACTTTAGTGTATGCTAGATCCCTCAAATAATGTTTCATAATCTGGCAAGTAGGGAAATGCATATTAAGTTGGACAAGAATGAATGGATTTAGGGTTCAGGGTGTGGTAAAGCTGATGGATCTGGCAGGGGATTTACCTAGGGAGAGTCAGGTGGATTGGCAGGAAGCAGAAGCATATTTTACATTTTGGCAGGAAAGCTCTTGTGCTCGGGGAATATCATATGTCTTGTTGACTGAGATGGAAAATTTTGGAGAGAGTCTCTTGTAAAATTTCTGGAATTATATCATGGCCTTTTTCAACATGTAAATATCTCAGGATAGCAGTCATCTGGAGAACTTTCAGGAAAAGGAAAGAAGATTTTTTTTTCTTTGACAATGATGCATCTCATATTCATAGGAAAATATTTCTTTGGTGCTTTTTATATAATCACTGGAATTTTTCCAGGAAATGGGATGCTTTAAACTCTCAAACAAAATGCTACCTAAGGGAGAAGGAATCTTGAATCATTAATCCCCTTACAAAAGAAAGTAAGCATTTGTTTTTGTGAAATAGACCTTGCTTTCTCACATTGTCTTCACATTTCATTTATGTCTTTAGTAATGAATGGTGCCACTAAATATCAATAAATAAATAAATTTTTCCACTAACTTTCGTTTGGAAAAGAAATTTGAATGAACTTTTTAACCATGACACTAAAGCAGAAAGCATGGATGTGAAACCTTAATATAACATAATTTTGGACAGCGTTTTGATTCTCAAGTAATAATTAGTGTAATAAATGGTGTCAATTTTGAGTGGATTATCAAACACTAAAGGCTTTTTTTTATTATTTGTCATCTCTAATAAAGAAACAAAATATTAAAAATCCTGCTTTAGTTATTTTACTTTGTTGTATTTTGAAATGGCTACTTAGCGCATTTGTTATTTACTTTGCTTTACTTAGCTCGTCATTTGATTAATCTACTGGCCGTAACATTAGCATTTTTGTTATTTAATACAATTGTGTTTAACTTCAGTAGGAAAATTGCCTGGGATCAGCTGGAAGAACTACCAAGGGAATGTCCTTCCACTTCAGATGGGGTCAGATCTTTCCTATCTGTCTGGATTCCAGTGGGTGGGCCTTAAATACTCTTAAATATCAGCAATCTACTATTTAGTCTGTACTCAGCAGAGGACCTTGTATATTTTACAGTGATGCAATAATAAAAAATATTTGTTCTTGATAATAGAATGCAGGATTTATATGTGGGTAGATGCATAAAATCTCATATATCTGCATAATGCTCTAGGTGACCCTGCGTGTGCAGGGGGGTTGGACTAGATGATCTCTAGAGGTCCCTTCCAACCCTAAGCATTCTATGATTCTATGATTCTATGATTCTATGATAATGCATACTTTCTATATTGGATACATCCAAGGCAGATATTGCTTCCGCTTTGAAAATCATTCTATTTTGCACCTATTAGCTTTAAAATATTGTGTTTATTTATTTATTTATTTATTTACTCCTGAATATTCAATGTAAGTTTGGGTTATGGTATCTAAAAGTTCACTGTTTTTCTGTGGTGGCTTTATAAGCAAGAAAGAAAACATAAGCAGCTTCTGGAGCCAATCCCTAAAAATGTTGATATAGTGACTACAGCTGGTCACAGCTGGTCAGGTTAGACAGCTGCCTCTTTTTTTTTTTTGGCTATACAATAAAGTTCTTTCCTTGCAAAACTGAAACCTGTGAAAGGTCTCTATGATTTTTACTTTAGTTTTACCCAAGACTGGAAGTGAAATTAAGAAAAGAATCCTAGTCAGTTAACAATAAAATAGAAGAATAAAATCAACATTTTTATCTTATCTTTGAATTATTTTCTTAGGAAGAGTTGTTCATTTTTTTTTTTTTTTTTTTTTTTTTTTTTTTTTGGAAGAAGAATAGATTATCTTTTTCTAACCACATCTGACAATAAAAGATGTGAAACATAATTTCACTATGCCTACTGTGCTGCAGTCATGTTTCTTCCTGATTACAATGCTTTCCATTCTTCCGATGCAATAAAATGCTGCATAGTCAACTTTGTTTTGTTCAAAGGGAACGCAGCTCTGTTAAACCATTAGACACATAAACTTCATGAAATTAATTGGGGATTCAGTCTTCTTCAGATACTGGTAAACAAAGAAAAGATTTTACACAGTGAAATTGTTTTAACTCTTTCATAGAAAAATAGCTGCTAAAAGAGGTCAAATTTTAAAATACAAACAAGCAACATCATTGTTATGTGAAATGCACAAACATGAATCTTGTAAGTGATAAATATGGAACTGTAAAGGTTTCTTTTTAATATTCCTACATCAGCACATAATTTTTCTTTTTCCTTTTCTTTTTCTCTTTAAAGAGTAGCTTCAGCTACTGAAACCAAAGACATTTATTACAGCACAATTTTTATGCATATTTTCTGTCTTTCATAAATGCCATGGAGGTTTCACAAAATATTCTTGTCAAAAAAGAACCTACTCAGTGAAATATTCTGCAAGTGAGCTGCAAGAACTGGTAATTTCCCTGCATTTTTTTGCCTTTATCTATCCCTATCTAGAAAATAGATTTTCCATAGATTTCCCGGTGTGCAAGATGAAAGGTCCTCAATAATAACACTGAATTAAATTTGGTGTTATGTTTTGGTTTTGTTGTAAGAAAGAAAAAAAAAACAGTAAGTATTTGCAAAAGTACAGGTGAAAGAGAGAGACTGGCTTTTCATGAATTAACTACAGGTTATTGGGCTAACTTAGCTGCCTTATATGCCTAGATTATGCAACAAGTGGCAGAGGTGAGTCAGAGTAGAAATTTAATTTAAGAATATTTGATCTCTTTCAGAATTCCTAGACTAGACCTCATTCAATGATACAAATATTCAGTCCTGCAATATCTTTGAGTGTCAAATATCAATGATTAAAATATATATATATATGTATATAGTAAAGAAAAACATGATTAACTCTTAAAATTTTGGTGTCTTGAAAATCTAAATAAGTTTATTTAAAAATTATTGTAATGCTTTTAGCTTTGTGATATCTCTTATAATCAAGGCTTCAAGTAAAAATGCTTTTCTTTGTTTTGATTCTGTTAAAAAAAATAAACATCAATATTTATGGAATGATAAAATGTTTAAAGACGTCTGGCTTTGCTGAATGAAAACTGTCATATGTAACGCTAACTTCTCAAAATAAAACGTTTGAAAACTGTATCTGAATGTCGTATGATTATGCTTCTATTCCTTGTAAGTATTACAAGAACACATGGCTCTCTGGAGAAATGCTGAGCTAGCCTGATGGTTCCTAGCTAACACACCTTTACAACCATCTGTTTTCAGATAAATAATTCTTTTCACTTCTGAATTTTAGAAAGGGGGTAAAAATGAGTCTGAAAAATTCCATAGTAGTTTATCTTTTACATGTTCTTACAAGTGCCTTCAAGACACTTGAGTGACACCTTTTTCTAAATCCAAGTGTAAAGTAGAAGTCTGGGAAAAAATGTCAGGTGTAGTAAAGAGTGTAAATGCTGCTTTTAATCATACACTGAAAGAAATGAAAATATTACTTAAAACAAAACTGGCCTTGCTACTCTGTGTTCAGATTATTCCTTCCTGATGTATTTCTCCTGCATCAGCTTTTACTACTTTGATCCAATCCTTTGATCCAAGACCTTGCAGACATGGATAGCCCTACTGAACATGACAAGGCTTCTGGAAGAATTTACAGAATTGGATTTGATACGTGTCACAGCTCCACAATATGGCAATGAAACTGGTTGAGTGTCAAGGGACATCTGTAGTTGAGACCTTAAATCCTTCTTCCAGACCCCAATATATATTACCTTCTTCATTGTCTCCATCATGAAAATCTCATAAAGTTTCATCTCTGCCCTCCTCTCCCATCTTTTAAGAAATAAAGAAGGAAAAATACATTGTCTGTGATCCCAGTTATCAGATATGCAGGAGAAACAGAAATAAAAGTGACTATAGTTTTTGTCTATAGAGTTGACTAAGCTGCTCCTGGAACTCTAAATGGATTTATCTCAAGTAGTTTCAAAAATAGACATCACAGAACCTTTTAGCAGTGCATGCTTAGTAACCAAGTTCATGGTAATATACAGTACCAGGACTTGTTTGGGATGGCTAATAAAAATTAAAGGTAATACAAGAGTGTAATTGTTAGAGTACTTTGAAACTGCTATAAATAGAAAAAGTCAATACTAGGATAGCTTCATGCATTATTCATATGAACGGAATTAACCCCTACCCAGCAACTGGATCGGTGAGATCAGGACTATGCACTTCCTGAGAGCCTCACTGAAAGGTTCCAAGGGGTCTAATGCTAAAGAAAGAGAAATAAAATCAAGAATGCAGATGACTGTTGGGGGATAGGGGTTAATGAATGGAAATAAATCAAGAGATTTGAGTTAGGGCTATAAAATATTGAATTGGTTTCTGATTTTTGTGTAATTTGGTATTTGTTTAATTTCATACTGAATAAAATCTTCCTTAGAATACACAAGGGAAAAAAGTTATTGTGTATAATAGCACTGATAACATTTGAGAAGAGATGTTTAATTTTCCAGATTGACTAATGCTATGTAATGAGGAAAAAAAAAAAATGATATGTAATTGGGAATAATTTTTTTCATATGGCAATATTTTTAAACTACTTTAGGAGTGGTAAACTTCATTATGGTTTGATGTTAAGATTATTTGCTTTTTCTGTGTCAATCAAAACATTAGTTTGAAATCTTTCTGTACTCTATATGTTAGAGTGATTTTGCAGTAACAATGAAGGAGTAAATGTACTTATCTATCCATATGTGCAGGCTATCTCTTTTTCCACCCAGTATGTTGTTGCAACATTAATAATTTTACAACAGTTAGTTGAGAATATGTCTAATATCTCACTTACCAGGTCACAAACTGGACTTTGTTATGCTGGGAACAAGCTGTTAAATAACAACATTTTTAAGAGCTAGGAAATAGAGATTATGTTTTGGGTAGTTTTTGATTAAGCAGATCTGTACTTTAAGAGTACAGTGTCTTATATAAATGACTACAAAAGTGAAATCTGTGTCACATTAACTAATTCATAATTTTCACAATTGTTTTATGATGAATGATGCAAGATTACAGAAAAGCTGCAGTTTTTATTTTTCTAAAAAGCTGCTCACCTAGATTCCTTCACAAAGGCAAGTCTAGTCTCCATTAAAGGCACTGCCTTTGTATAGTTTAAACTCTTCTGACTAGAAACACTGATTCTAGGGCCGTAGCTCAGAAAAATAAAAGATGAAATATGTAACTATATGAATTGTTCTTGTGTTCATTGTATGCAGGACTCGATTTTTAATAGTGGGAGAGTGGAGTCAGATTATGAAAAGTGGACAGATGAGAATAGTAATAATGCTTTCCTACACTTTGCTAACTCCCAGACATAACATGAATATAAAATTCTCCAATATCATCTTGGCTGTTAGCTTATACGGAAGATGGAGGAAGTATTTTTTATGAGATATTTATCCCCAATTTAAACTTTTTTTTACATAGCATCTTAAGTCCTCTTTCAGTGACTTGTTTTTTATGAGATTATCTTTATGACCATATTTTTTTCTTTCCTGATTGTGGCCATAGTTTCAGTCATTTCCACTCTTTTATACATCTCTCCTAGAACAGAGAACTATGCTTTTTTAAAATTTCTATGACTGGTTGTGGCCCCGTAATATATTTTATTCTCCATTCTATTCTCTCCTCCAGGAAATGATAGCATTCACTTGTCCATTTTGCTGTGAAATGTAGATACTAATTTTTACACTAGTTTCGAAGAGAGAAAAAAAAAAAAAGAAAAGAAAAGAAAAAGGAGAATAAACTTACAGGCCAGGGAAAACTCTTTTTTCCATGTCTGTTAAGAAAGTATGTATTTTTTATTTCCTGACAGTGTTATTCATTCGACTGTAGAATAATCTTAAGCCTATTACTGCAGTGGTGATTTTGCAAATTTTGTGGTGCTTTGCTTTGTTCAACAGTGAAATTTTGTTATTGTGGAAACTTTTTACTTTAGAATGGTGCATGGATACAGTGAATGCAGAAGTGAAGGAGTGGGTTGCCCAGCTACTGCAAGAGTCAGTTTGAATTAATTGGGAGTTCTGCATGAACAGGATGGAAGCAGAGTGTTGAAATGCATTCATTTTCTTTAAACACTGGCCATAAGCTTTAAAGCATTGTGTGCGTATATGGAACAAAAAGAGCACTTCGATATGGGAATGGCAAACTCAGCTCCAGTTACATATATATTGTATGAACAGCTTTTAAACATGCTATTATAATATACAAGCACCTAAATCTGCCTGTGATATTCCTGTGAAAAATTCTGAGATAGTCCTGTGAGAGGAAAGATGATAGGCTGAAAGATGTGGCCAAGCTGGAGAATGAGTCTTGCTAATTAACACAGGTGCTAGAAAGGAGACCCATGGTCCTTCTGGTTAAGAGTAACCAGTAGCACAGCTTCCTCAGCATCGTAGCAGCAGTAGATGCAATTATCTCAGCTTTCCAAGGACTTGGCAAAGCAGTCCTGAGAGTTATGGATTTCTAAGTCTGTAGTCAGTACCCCTTCCGCTGTTGCTCACGGATGCACACAGACTAGCCCTCAGTCAGTACTCGTTAACAAACCCTATGTCATTATACACCCTGGTGTCCAGGCTGGACTTGTCTTTCACACCACGCCAGTGCTTTTCTGACTTGAATTTTTTTTTTTTTTTTTTTTTTTTTTTTTTTTTTTTTTGAAATTAGATCGCATTCCCATAGAAATTAGCTTTCAATGTATGGATGGTTTGTTAAAATACTGCCCTCTTAATCAACTAAGCAATAGTCTATAATTGTCTATTATACAGCTTATATCTCTAGCATGGAGGGCTAATTCTGAAAGGTTAGCTGTTGTGAACACAGTTTGAAAAGGATACCACGTGCTTTTTGCAATTCTCATTTGGGACCTTAGTGCTTTTACTGAGGGCTATTTAGGCATTGTTGTTTGTGATACTCTGGGGTAGGGAGAACACCTATTAGGATGTCAAAGTTCACTTCCCATTTCATCATGCTATCAACAATTTCTTGAGGATACAAACAAACCAAATGGTACTGTGTAACTACAGACTACGTACCCCAATAGTTCGAATTGTGATGTTACATGTGATGAGTATCTTAGAAGAGACAGTTCCACAGGAGAAGACATTGTAGCAGAATGTATTTGGTATGGCGGCGCAGACCTAAGTTATGGCAGTGTCAGCGTAGGCCATCAACAAATGTACATAACTACACTTACTTGTTAGCCCTAAAAAACATACCAGTTATCATATTATTGCTTTGACATAGCTCTGAGTCAGAATGGCACTTACAATACTTTGTAAGAGTGACTATATTGAAATACTTTTCACNTTTTTTTTTTTTTTTTTTGCTGTTTCTGCATCTATTGTGATTCATGAGCACTTTCCAATGCTGCAGTGTTACCATATTGTGTCTTATTATATTGTGTGCCAAGAGCAATAACATAAAACCTTTATTTTTCCTACATGCTCCATTTAATCTCTAAAAGCAGGACTTAGCTCAATGAAGTGTATATATATACCAGCGTTACACTACTTCCATCCTGGAACTACAGCATCACTTGCTCATAAATTTCTAAGCTGCAGTAGTGCACAAGTGAAGTGTCTAGGTGAAACCGTGAGAAGTTTAGTATCTAGTAAATTCAGCAGTCACTTTGTGCAACATTTGCAATAAACTCCTTCCAGATGATTATATACTACAGCTTACATGCTCTAAAGAGATTTAGCCTTGTCTTGGCAACAGCTGAAAGAATAAAGTGTGCAGAAGTTTATATTGCATTTCAGTAAGCAGTTTCATTTCTTATTAGTTCTGGGCCAATGTGTGTGGGGGAGGAGGAAAAGAGGAGGATGCAGTTAGTTCTAAGAATATAAAATAATAAAAAAAAGTCAAACTATAAACATGGCATTTGAGTATAAATATAGACCATCATATTTTCAATGACGCTCTTATAGTAATTAGCACATTTTGAAAGTATATTATTTGCCTCCAGAAGTGGAAAATATGGCTTTACTGAGGCTGCATGTAAACAGTCTGAAGTGCAAGTTGACATGATTTTTTCCAAATAAAAATTTCTAGAATAGACAATAGCAGTTTACAGAGAAAAGTTAATACTGGTGCCCTCATAATATACTTTCTACAAAGTTGGAAAGGCAGTGAATCACAGGTCCAGGTCTATTTCACTTAACTTCAGAAAGGAACAATGTCAATACTTGTAGTGAGTAAAAATTGCTTTATAGTTAGCTGAGAGGTGCAGATGCTTTGATTTATCTCATGCCAAAGCAGATACCTATCTTACAGGTATCTCAAGTTCAGTGAAATGCAGCCCACTTTGAAGGACCTCCATATCTATCCTTCTGCTCACTGTTAACACCTTCTGGTAACCCAGCTATAATTTTTCCTTTATGACAGTTCAGCTTTTCAGCGCTTTCCATACCAAACATATCAAACTAATCTCTTTTTCAGCTACCCTTACTCCCATACTCTATTATGAGTGGAAATTTAAGATAGCTATTTGAATGTGCTAGTAGGAAGAGGCTCAAAAAATGAGATAGGAAGCAAAGGGCATTCCCACCTGTGCAGAATTAAAGGAAACATTTGGGCTTCACTGTACCTGTGGCTGTGAGAATATATGGCAGAGGGCTGGGAGAATGTACGTGTTAAATTATTTAACTTTTTATTTTCTTCACCTTATACCAGATCTACTGTTTTAAATGATTATACTTGCTTCATCTTAAAACGATGAACACTAACTACCACACACATAATCCCACATGCTTTGCGTTTGTGCTCTCCCAAGCATGTAGGGGTGTTACTGGTGATGTCCAGCTGGTAAACTTACCACTGCTCCTCAAAGGAGCAGTTCATCTTCAGGCTTTCTCGTGAATGTCTTCAGCCAGTCAGCTACTAGCTACATGCTTGGCAAACAAAAAGTCCTGTTCATGATCTCCCTGCCTTGTTTTGGTCATTGCTGGTTAGCCTTGCAGGAGTAAGAGGGCAGGAAGAATGGGAAACAGAAGCTGTAAAAATATCCAAGTGGAAATGTGTCAGTTTTTCAACTATTATCAAATTTGTGATTAAAAATTAAAAGCGGGTCCTGTTTAATGAATCCCTTTCATTTAGTTTTTTTAGCCTTACAGAAATGGTTAGAAGTTTCCTAACTGTAGTTCAAACATTATTCAGCGATTATATCCAGTTATTAAATGTGATCCTAACAGTCACATAAAGGAAATCTCCTTGCCTTTTCCTAATGCCCGGATTATAGATGTCAGCATTTCTTTAGCTCATGAGAAGGCTGTGAAGGAAAAAAAAAAATGTATGAGTCCCCTCCTAGATGAAAAAGTTAGAGATTCCCATCAGTTTCTCTTGCACAAGAAACTTCCTGAGTGGGTTTTCTATGACCCGCTCAGAATCTCTGAGGCCTTAACAATGCAAAAGATGAGTTTGCTTAGGTGAAGACTGAAGATGTTACAAAATATAAAATGAGTGAGACAAGTCTTACAGAAGGTGACAATAAAGACTAAAACCACATGAAAAATAAAAATGAAAGATGGAGCAAAAGTGCCCAGCAATCCTGTTAGTATAGGGAAATATGTAGGATAGAAGGGAGGGCAGCAAAGATTTTGAGAATTTGCAAAGAAAGGAAAAGATGATTCCTCCAAAGAATATAGGCCGTGATGGATATCTCCTTCTCTCAAAAAACTTTCAAATTCTTCTAAATTGCAACCTTCTCTTTCTTCCCCCTCTCCCCATACCTCCTAATCAGGATCCATGTATTGCTCTGTACATTTAGCACTATTATTCAAACCTCAGAGTAATATGTATATGTATATGCATAGACATGTGCATATGTATATGTATTTATTTATTTTTCATATATTCAATATTCAGTTCATTTGTTATATAAATCTAAGACTTTGTGACATTACCAGGACAGTAGAAAAGAACAAAATTTCAGGATAAACTAAACATCATTCACTTTTAAACTACATATATAAGCTTAAAATAAATCCAATAATTTACATATTATGGGCTCTGTGTCAGGGTGCATATATATTTACAGAAGTAAAATATACATTAACATATACATAAAATACATATTTTTACATCAACAGATGTAAAAAATTGAGTTTTCAAAAACACATTTTTTTGATTCAATTGATCTTGATCACATGGGACAAATATTCATTGCTTATTGTCACTTTGGAGTGTGAGGAAGATAGCAGGGGAGCTGTAGAAAGATGCTGGAAAGCAAGCATAAACAGGAAAATGTTAAAAATAGTTGAGATAAAGCCTCCCTGTTCTTGAAGATGATGTACTGTGCTTTTTGTTATATAATACAAAGGAAAGTGATTATAGCAAATTGGCTGTAAACACATAGACCAGTAACATTTTGTTCTTGTTTTGTTGTGAGATAACGTGTGTTGTGGGCACTGGGGAAGCAAAGAGAAGTGCATTGGAGGAGATCTCAGGAAGGAATGGTTGAGAAACGTGTCTTCGACCTGCTAAAGAAAATAAAAAATGAGCAGAGGCTAAAAAGAAAGAAAGAAAAAGACTAGCAATACTGTAAAAGCTGCTGAGTGTCAACATTCACATAGCGTCAAACATAGTTCCCCAAAACGTTAGGCTTACTGCACAAGCAAATGTGGCAAACTGGGTAGAAGTTCTGCATATCCTAATCACAAAATGGAGAATAAAGATGCAGGAATCAAAGGCGATATACAGAATATGGCAAAAAGGACAAGCCCCTTGGGAGAAATACAAGAACGTTGTCAGGGAATGCAAGGAAGCAACACGGAAAGCTAAGGCATGGTTGGAATGCAATCTGGCAACGGATGTTAAAAATAACAAGAAAAACTTCTTCAAATACATTAATAGCAAAAGGAAGATCAGGGAAGATGTGGGTCCGCTGGTGAATGGGGTGGGTGCCCTGGTTACAAAAAACACCGAAAAAGCAGAGTTGCTGAACGCCTGCTTTGCTTCGGTGTTTACCAAGGGCAGCCCTTTAGAGTCCCAGGCCCTAGGGACAAGAGAGGAAGCCTGGGGAGAGGAAGACTTGCAGCTGTTTGAGAAAGATTGGGTCAGAGAGCACCTAAGGAAACTCGATATCCACAGATCCATGGGCCCTGATGGGATGCACCCCAGAGTGCTGCAGGAGCTGGCGGATGTCATAGCTAAGCCGCTCTCCATCGTCTTTGAAAGGTCCTGGAGAACGGGGGAGGTGCCGGAGGACTGGAAGAAAGCCAATGTCACGCCAGTCTTCAAAAAAGGCAAGAGGGAGGTCCCAGGCAACTACAGGCCAGTGAGCCTCACCTCCATCCCCGGAAAAGTGATGGAACAG
>VZSV01000013.1:10262600-10291946 GCA_013398735.1 Nothocercus julius | reverse complement strand
GGCTACGAGGATGATCCGGGGCCTGGAACATCTGCCCTATGAGGAAAGGCTGAGAGAGCTGGGCCTGTTCAGCCTGGAGAAGAGAAGGCTGAGAGGAGACCTGAGCAGTGTCTATAAGGATCTCAAGGGAGGCAGTGAGGAGGATGGGGCGGCCTCTTCTCAGTGGTGGCTGCTGATAGGACTAGAGGAAACGGCCACAAACTGAAGCGCCAAAAGTTCCACAGGAACTTTAGGAAAAATTTCTTGCCAGTGAGGGTGACAGAGCATTGGAACAGACTTCCCAGGGAGGTTGTGGAGTCTCCTTCTCTGGAGATCTTCCAAACCCGCTTGGACGCAGTCCTGAGCCACATGCTGTAGGTGACCCTGCGTGTGCAGGGGTTTTGGACTAGATGATCTCTAGAGGTCCCTTCCAACCTTAAGCATTATATGATTCTATAAATTCTTGATTCAGATACCCTAAGTATCCTTCACATCCTACAGACAAGTATGTGTGAAAATAACTATATGCCTTTGCCTTGACGACTCCTATTGATAGGACCCAGCTGCCTTTAATGCTTTGATTCAGCAGTAGGTTTCATTTTCAAGGTGCCCGATAAAGTAACATATCTCCTTACAACCTTTCCAAAGAGCTCCTTCCTTTCTCCATTCCTTCCTCAATTCTCAGAATAATACCTTCTTCCTTTTAATTTTCACAACTCATATTCTCTCTGGTGCTCCTTATGTTGCACCAGAAAAATTGCAACAATGAACTGCTAAGCTTATGATTTCAAAATCAATTCGTAAATCAATTCCTTAAAACAAAAAGAAGTTTAATTGCTACAAGGACCAGAATTACAAATACTCTTGATTAATAAAGGAGATAAAATGTTTCATATTCATTAAAATGTTTCAAATCAAGAATTTGTAGCTTAAATCAAATTTATGCCCCATAGCAGAAAGAATCAATACTGAATTAGATCCTGCAAAATCCCAAATCTGAAAAGTAAATGGGGTACAATATTGCAGAAGCTATGAATGTTCAAAGCAACAGGAATGTGTGTAGATTTAACATATATGCCTGGAAATAGTATGCATATTTTTGCCAAAATTGCAAGAACATTTTTCCTTAATTAGTTTTCCTTAATTAGTATTGTAAAATACAGAATTTCCTGGTTTCATCTGTTGTAAATTTCAACCTTTTAAAAAGAGATTATGAAAATAAAGTCCCTTTTTTCCCTCTTGATAAATGATGGACAGTCTTTTCCAAAATCAAATCGTTTATCTTGAAAGAAAAAATACTTGTACTTGAAATTCAAGTTAATAATTCATAACATATAACCATGGACATTTTTACCTTGAGCAGAAAAAGAAGGAATAGAAATAAAATCTCCAAACTGCTTCAATTTGAAAAGAGAAAAAAAAAAATTCTTTTGTACCGATAGCTTCTTCATACAACTTATTTTAGGAGGAAATTTGTCCAATAAGTGCTGTAGGCTTCCTGTCTTTATAGTTCAAAGATGGAGAATACAAGCACAAACTGTCAATAATACAAGAAATCTTTCTTAAGAAATAGATTATAAAAACCTAAAAGTAGGTGAAAATATGTTTATCATAGGGTCCTATAAGGTTTTTCAGGCCCTTCTGTGTTGTCTCTGCTGCTCTCTGAGAATGGACATTAAAAGATAAAGTATGGCATTCCCTTCCTTTTATTTATTACTTTAAACATGTATAATTGGTCTCTATTAATAAACAAAATGAACAAATTTCTCCCCTGTAATGAGACAAATGTTGGTTGGAGTGGCCATGTAGACAGCCGCCAGTGATTGGTCCCTGTTAAAGCGGGGCTCCCAAGCACTGCATGGGATCCTCATCTCTTTGAGTCTTAAAAGGATGGAGACTGCTGGCCACTGCTTGAAGATCTGGTCCAGTCATACTCTACCGTCCTTGGAGAAAACTTCCTCCTAAAATGTAGTCTGAAAGCACAGGTGACTAGTTTCCTTCCTTAATTTGCTGTCACTGGGAAGGGGCTGCCCTCTTCATGACTAGCATTTGAGTAGTTGTAGGCTGTGTGAATCTCTCCTGAGCTTCTCTTTGCCAGGCTAAATGAGCCCTAACCAAGTTTCTTTTCTCAGATCATGCAGTCTCAGTCCCCAACTACCTTGTTAACCTTTCCCTGAACCTTCTCTAGTTTCTAGGCAGCCTCCTTGAACTGGAGGGGCCCAGAGTACAACATAATATTGTTCAACTAAACTATAATCTTGACTTTGAACATTTAGGATGATTTGAAAGACAATATTTTATTTTCCAGACAAGTAATGCGGTCTTCCCAAAGTATGTCTAAAACATATAAAACTACCCAACAGAAGGAGCATTTTACAATTTCTCAAAATAACAATATTTACAAGAAACTAAATGTATTTTAATGTGAATTATGCAGGTAAGCAATATCACAAATTATGGGTCCTATAAAATGTTGTCCCCGAGTATTGATAACTGACTGAATTTGGAAGTGCTTTTTTCATATGTATTTTAGGTAGAGTGCACTTCATTTTTTATACAGAATAATTAAGCAGTACATGACAGAATCTTAAAAGAAAGGTGTTCCCTTTAATCTGTTAAGAATTATTTCATAGAATATCTCATTTAAGAACCTCCTTTTATTTTCTAGGTAAATATTATCCTTTCTTTCATCCTGTTCCTAGCTAGTGTATTCCTTGTGTGACCATGAAAGAGTACTTAACTTTGATTTCTCATGGAACTGATTTCAAGTCATGTCTCCAAAACCAATTGATCTGTTTCAAAGATCTTTCATAGACGGCGGAGGTAGCATTGTCATATCACTCACTTATAAAACAGAGGATGATATGCCTTCACTATTCATATTTTTAAAAAAAGTGAGATGGAAAGAGAAAAGGAATAGAATACATTTTTGTCTCTCTCTCTCCTTTTTTTTTTTTTTTTTTTCAAAATTCATGCATGAAAATACTGCTAGCTATATTCCAGCTACACGCTTCAACATTTTTCTGATAGGTAGACCCTACAAAACAGATATGTTCTATAGATAATCAAGAATACAGTGTTTTTACTAAAACAAACCTGTTGATTCAGAACATGGGGCAGTGGTGTAGAAGGTGTGTTCAAATTTTGATTTACCCATCCACATTATAAAGACAGCCAGGTGAGTCCAACCACTTATAACATGGTTGTAAATTAAGAATTATTCCCACTTTTATCCCATTATTATTGAGCTAGAATCTGTATGCTGTTTCTTGAGCAAAGAGTCATTGCTGTCTTGAACTTAAATGCTCTTCTCCAGAAGAGCAAATCTCCAGAATTTGCTTTACAAGAAACAGTAGGCAGTCTGAATTTGGTCTAGCTAATCTCTTTAGAGCACTTGGATGGAGTGCTTCAGTAACAACATGTTTGACTGGCATAAACTAACTTGAGTAATATGGGAGGATCTTTGCAAATATAAACATCTTTAGAAAACTTTGCTGCCTAAAGAAGTGCTGAGGAGAGCTTGTGAAAGATTGTTTCATAAAAACAATCTATATGTGGGTATATATTTTTTTTCTAGAAGATTTTTGGGCCTTTTGAACAAGCAGATCACTCTTATCTTTTGAAAACAATGCCAAGAAGGTAAGGAACAAGGGAAGGAAGTACTATTTTTGTGAACATTCATGTTTTCCTGTTGGTTGTGGTGATGATAGCACCCATTTTTAATGAGTGCTATATTACAAATCTCTTGTTACCTCTTCATACAAGCCTGTTAGGAAGAGAAGAACATCATATGGTAGGCAAAAATGCATGAAGAAGAAATGGTTTAAGTGACTAGTTGCTAAATGCATTAAAAATTGTAGATTTTAATAAAATATACAGACTCAGAGTAATTTATGCAAGAGGCAGGCTTTTAAGTCAATCAGCATTTTGTCATTCTATCTTCTGGAAGAAAAGTGTGTGGTTAGTAAATATACTATGGGGATTACCATAAATCTTGATGTTTCTTGAAAGTTCTTAAAAGGGATAGATACTAGTCATCAGCTTTGCTTCTAAGGCTATCTTCAGCATCTGCATTGGAGATGCTCTTTCCCTTGCCTGTTCTCTGAAGTAGCCAGGCAGAGCGCACGAACCTGCTTCTTACTGGTGAAGACTTCTCCTGATTTCAGAAGTAAGTTCAGTCTGCATCCAGCAAGTGGCATATAAATTTCTAAAAAAACAAACAAATAAATACAATAAAAAAGAAGCTGTTGGATTTTCTTGTCTAAAAAAAATGTTATTTGTTTTAATTTACAGGATTCTTCATCTGCCGATTCTGTATCTGTCAGCAGACATTCTTCTGTAAACAAGAGTCACGTGCTGTCACTAAAGAGTCGCTGGACATTAAGGCTGCTTGAGCGTGCTGAAAGAAAAGCATGAGGAGACAGTTGCTCTTTGTAAAGCTCAGTAAAGCAGAGACAGCATTGAAACAGAAACCTCTGCTTGATCTTTTCCCTCTTCAGCATCATCCAGTTTATCTCAAGCAGAGATATATGCTGCTTCCAATTATTTCAGAAAAGCAGATATTATATGTAGATGCATAGAGGATGTATGCAAAGGAGAATATGCCTGGTCTGTCATAATGGACTTGAGCTAATGAGGAAAAAACATAAAAGTTCAGCCTGTGAAATAGAAGAAAAGACAGTTCTGGATCCTGGAGCACGTATGTGGCTTTCTTCTACATTATTTTGCATCTTGCTATAAAAATTTACCCATGCAAGTGAATGTGAAAAGAATAATGATAAGAATGGCACAAGATGAAGCTCTTGGATGAACATCTCAGGTCAGTGAAGGAACAGTCAAACTCAATGAATTATCTTTCAAGTTATCTTCATAATTTTGTCTATGAATTCTGAGGGTGAATGGTTTTGGCTAGTTCAGAAGGAGTTGAAAACAAAGGCAGTTGTTATATTAGAGCATCTTGCAAATATTTTTCCACTGTCCAGTCCTATGGAGGACTGCTACCAGTATTGGTTTATAGCTGACTCCTTCACAAAAAAAAATAATGTAGCAAAAACCTCACGATCTGTGTAATTTTGCAATTTTATTCTGAAATTACTTTTGTAATGTTACTTCAAAAAGCATAATAAAAGTTTTCTTTTAATCATGACTTCTTTGTTCTTTTTATTCTATTGAAGAACATGGTTAGATAAAATATAATTTCCCATTCTCTCATTTACTCAACATTTTTCACTTAATAGCTCTTGTTTCATGTTCTTGTTTCCATCTCTTCTAAGTTACCACAATAAGATAACATCTCTGTTTAAACTACAATAAACATCAAATATTGTACAAAAATTAGGAATTGCAGGGTAACCATAATTAAACTTTTGGAAAGGTATATAAATCTTTTATTAAGATTGTGTTGGTAAATAGTATAGACAACATATGTGCCTGTGTATATAAAGAGAGAGAAAGAAAAATTCTGTGTGTTGACTGAAAGGAAGAGACAAGATGAAATCAAGTGGGATATTTCAGTATCACAGTTAAACCCTTTTTAAATTTTAGTTTAGTGATCAGGCCTCCTGAACAAAAAAGTCACATTAGACAGGTTTACATGCAAACTGCTTATTAGAATGTGAACAATTATAATTTTGCTTTTTGATACAGTCAATATCTCATGCAACATGTATGGGAATATTTACACAGGGAGAACATCTCTGTGCCAAGATAGAGGGATTTTATTTTTGTTTGGTCTGTTCACACTCTTACTAGTGAAGCTAGGAACCTGTTTTCCATGACAATAAAAGAAAAAAAATAAGGATCAATAGCATTGCCTCACTTCTTTAAAAGTAGGAAATATCCATCTTGAGTAGTATTTATTCTGTGCTAATGTAAAATACCAGTGATGAGAAATACTTCATACATGGGCTGTGTTATTGGCACAAACGTCCATAAAAGTGAAGATGCTTAACTGAATATTGTTCCTTTGTTTTATTTTCTTTGTTTGTTTTGTTTTATTTGTTTGTTTTTAAGCTACAATCTGCATGGCAAGAAGGTCTCTTCTTGTAAGGGTATTTCTACGACTAGAATCTTTGTTAGCTGTTGTCTTTGGCTGGGCTGGGTACAATCAGTAAGTTACTGAGCTGTATTTAGAGGAAATAAAAAGCTGTTCATTGTCTCTCCACTCAAATTACTATGGTCCTAAAAAAAAAGGAAAAAAAAAATCCACCCCAAAACGCTTTCATTTTCAGTTAATTATTTCATTATTTCCTCTGGAAGGAGACAACACTTGCGATAGTACGACATGGGTAAACAAATTCTTTCAGTTAAAATAATGCTATCAGTTTAGAATATTTAAAATGATAGGAAGGGGAGAAAAGTCCTTTTAGTGGAGCTTGTCCTAGATATAGGACTTACAGTAATAGTACTGCTACTTACAGCTATAGGAACTAGAAGGATAGCAACTCTAATCTAAAATTTGTGAACTAATAAAGATTTCAAAGCTGACAGGTTGCACTAGAGTGGATGCAGTTTTGCAAGTTGGCACAGCTTGTGTATTACAGAGGGCTCAGGTACAAGAGAGCCAACAGTGGTCAAGTGGAGTTTGCTTTTCAGCACATGATGAGAAGTGCAGAAGGCGATAGACAGGGCGATAGACAGAACAGTAAAGGACATAATATTGGTACTGTGGAAAAAATAAAGTAGAGAATTAAAAAAGAGGAGGAATGTGTAACAAACCAACCAAAGCAAAGATATATTTTTTTTGAGAAAAAAAATAAATAAAAAAAATGAGTTAGGGTTAAGTTTAGGCTTGATTAGCCTAGGCTAAAGGTTTGGGTGACATTTTTATTTAACTTGCGTTCTTCTCTGTCCCTTCCACATCAGGGACCTGACTGTAGCCTCTAAATGGCAGAAAATTAAGACGCATATTAATTCTAAATGAAACTAAACCAGCTACATTTTCCCCCAAAAAAGTGTCTCCACATTTGCTTGCCAAGGTCTAATCAACTCAGCCAAGAGATGGAACATCTTGCACTTCAGCTGGGCTCAGCTACCTGCAGACAACTTGTGGACTAGGAAATATGCACCGTATATTCCCACGGCACTTGGGCATTACAGTTAATTGCACACAGGCTCCACTAGAGGCTTTCATTCAGAATAAACATTTGGCTCATGTTTTATTCGTAAGACATAATTTATTATTGCATTATTTAAAACAGTGAAAGCCTTTACATGCCATCTATGGAAAATGATATTGTTTTCTGGAATGTGAAGCAAGTGCTGCCTGTTGATTTTAAACAGGGTAAATTTATTTTTTTCTGTGAAAATACCACATTGTAGCAATGACCAACCACACTATACCTCCAGGTTTTAAGATGGATTTTTTTTTCCTGCTTTTACATGTTTTCACCTAACAAAATGTGTACAGGATTCGTTCTTTAATTTCTATTTCCACTTTTTGTTTCTTTTTTAGAAATATGTGCTTATAAAATCCTAAAAGTCTTAAGACCTCTTTAAAAAAAAAAAAAACTAATTTATTTTATTAGCAAATTTAGCCATATCTTCCAGTGACAAAGTTGAAAGTTCTCCCTTTCATAAATTAATTGTGATCTGTAGTCACTCACAGTCCATACCAGAAATTTGTCTGGAAACAGACATTTGATGAAGACAGATGTTTGCCACTCTTTAAATCTGATTAAAATCAACTACTTTAGGGAACACTAGGCTCCCATGAACTATTCTCACTTGCAAAAATGTCAGCAGACAATATCTGATATATATATTGGCTACTTTCTATCTCAGCCAAAACAACAATAAAAGTGCTGTTTTTATTTGCATACTGTGGGCCTATTGTTCTGGTGACTCTTACAATGTACATCATTCATCTATCCTGGTGCATGCAAATTAATAAAAATGATGCATACAGGAAGACTGCAAGTCAAAACACAAGTCTTTAGGCACAAACAGCCTAAAGACTCTTGCATCCTCTTCCTACATTGTGCCAGTGAATTAATTCTGAGGTCAATAAACCCATGTAGAAGCTGGGAGCTGCTACTATCGATCTGCTAAATGTACTCTGCCATTTTCAGGAAAGGGAAAAAAAAAGACCCAAAACTTTAGATAAAGCAATGCAAAATTGCATGGTGAAGAGATAAGGAGTTAGAGTTCCTCATTGTTTTCCAAAATAGAGGTCAGATCAGTAAAATTGGCTGAACTTCCCTATGAATTTGGCTTTTCAGTGTGGGTTTATTTATGTGTGCACAACAGTTCTCCTTCTGCGAATACAATCTCTGTAGGCAATGCACTAAACTAGAAAGATAGCAAGATACTGCAAGGAAACAGCAGTGGGTGTTTTATATGGCGGTAAGCGGTTTTTGCTTGCTTGTTTATTTGTTTCTGAAAATATATCCCCTTGACCTAATATATGCCTGAACTCCCCATCTTCTCAACATCCCATCTGTTTCTGTATGGCTTATGCATGGGTAAAGAATGTTGAATTAATGGCATATCACCTATAAATAGAATTGCCTAGCTGGTAATAAGGATGGTAAATACAAATATTGTCAAATTCTTAAGGGAAATGGGATGCTAGGTAGAGAATGTGTAATGTCATTTGAACAGTAGAAAAGTACACATTTACACCCTGCACCTGTTTTCCCCTATGTTCTAAAGACTTACAACGATTAGAGTCTTGTAGCAGAAAGAACTAGTGAATTTATGGCTAGGCACACCTGATTTTCCTAAAAAAAAATGTAAGCCATTTTATATAAAAGGCTCTTTACAAGGTTAAGAGGAATTGCCTCAAAGTGTGTGAGTTTGGGAATGATTGTGGGAAGACATTTATATTTGTTACATAGCAGTGACTCTGACGAGATCATCAGTTTTGCAAGAAATCCTAAAGATAAATCCAGTCTGTGTTCCAGAACTGCCTTTTCTTGTTATCTTCCTTTTGGTATTCTCTTATTTTCTTCAATGAAATATTCTACTGGTTTAAATGAGGTTTTGGCTCCTTTAGGTATATTTGATTATTTGTGAGGTGGAATTACAAATTATTTGGAGGTGGAAAAAAAATGAAATATCCTTATTCTGATACTCGATCCAAGGATTCATGAAATAAATTTATATTAACCACATAGGGGTTTTGTGTGTGTTGAATACAGAAGATTTTTTATTTTTAATAGAATATTTTCTTTTCTCTTGATTAACTTGCTCTAGAAATGGAGGTTCCTTATTAGTAGCAGCAATTTTCAGTATAAAGTACTCAAGTAGATGAATAGCACTGATATTTGTAAAGAAATTATTTTCATTGGGATCTGATTCTTTCAGTAATAATAATATTGTTGATTTTATGAAGTAATATCAGGAATAGAAAATTGTTTATATAATTTTAAAGCCTATGGAGAAATGGAGAATGATCTTCAAGAAATAAACTAGCAATATCCTGGTTTTGCATAATCTTAGAGAATGAACCTAACATACATTTCTAGTGCCAAAAGTGATAGTAAATTCCATTCTTTGCGTGTACTTAGAGATCTTCTTGATTACTGTGTGGGTAGAGGCCAAATTATCTGTTAAGAGTTAGAAAAACTTTGTGAATTTTTAGTCCTACAAGTATCTGCATGTATGGGTGATGTATAATGAATGTTTATTATCACATTTTGAATTATGTATGTATATGTGCTTATCATTCTAAGTATTTTTCTTTAATAATGAGAAAAAGAGCAGCCTTTAAGTGTCCAGGCTGGACTCCGAGAAATTTCTACAATGGTCTAAAATAAGGACTTTGACTTTTATTTATTTATTTTTAAAACCTCTTTAGAGCTTCATTTCAAGTAGATCTGACTATGCTTCTCTCTACTGTTTGGATTTTCTATTTTGAATATCACCCTCCATTAATTAAAAGCAGATTTAGTGTTTCATTTTTAAAATAATAAAAAAGGACATTAGATGTCACGCTCCTACATTTTAATTTTTAACATGGAAAATTTCAAGGAAAAAAGAAAAAATGAGATACTTTTATTCTGAAAGTTGTTTTACACTGTGAAGAAAACAGACAACTCCAATTTTAACAATCAACAAATTTAAAAATATTGTGGTATCACTTGAAAGTATAAAGTGAAATGACCAAACTAAATCTACCAGGAAAAGCTAATTTGGTTGCTCTTCTTGTCAGTGTAGAAAAACTATTTTTGCATGTAATGTATGAGGGAAAACTGTTTTTTAATTGTTAAAGTATAGTTAATTTGCCTATAAACATCTATACATCAGTTGTCTAAACGACAGTTACAGAGAAGGTTTTCTTCAAGCTTCCATATTTTCTTGGTAATTTCAGATGGGTAGAGTTAAGCAAAATGAAAATTAATTAAGAAAAAGAGTCTGTTTTAAGCTGTGGAACTGCAAGTGCATGTAATGGTATTTAATTTTCTGCATGTGAGGAGCTCTATTACACTCTGAATCCTGTTAAATATAGATATCTAATCAAAGTTGCATATGTGTGAAAGAATCAGACCTTGTTTCACTGTCAAGGTTAAAGCCCACATTTTTCTCTACCAACTCAGATGCTATTAGCTATGATATATTTTAGATCAAGTTTTGCCTCAGGCATGTAGCAAGCAAGGTGATTTACCTTAATTTAATTGTCACTGAAGAGGGAAATAACATACAATCTAGAAACTACCTTGCTGCTTAATAACTTGGCAACTTTACGCAATATAGAAAAGAGCTGAAAGCAGTAAAATTTTCCGAAGCAGCTGAGATAGGTGCCTGTGTGTGTGTGTGTGTGTTTACATATGTACATACTTATTATATGTGCACATATGTGTTACTTATTTTATTTTCTGACTCCTTTATCTGGGTCTTGGCTGTTTTAAACAGCAATGAAGTAACCTGCACACAGTGGTCATTCTCCAAGCTGTTACTGTTTTCTTTCTTAGAGATAAATTCTGCCTATCAATACAAATGTGCATGTCTTCAGTCTCCTGACTTGAAAACAAGATAGGATTGATCTTCCTTTATGTTAAACAGTCTAGGTTTGAATGTGGTGACAAGAAGGGTCATCTGAGGTTTCTGTTTGGATCCAGGTAAGTTAGAGAGCATGAAATTTATGATCAAATAATTTCACTCTGAGACATCAGGAAGATTTCTGCATCCTTCAGTACTTCCCAAGTTAATGAAGGAACTGAGAATTACACAAGGGCAATGTTTGCACCCTATGAGGTTAAATGTAGAAAAATTAGCCGTAGGACTAGAGGCGTGATGGGAGCTGTTGGATTCCTTCCATGACTTTCCCACACATTAACCTCTACTCTTATTTCTGTCTGACATCTTAGACAAAGCATGCTGAAACTAGCAGCAAAATGATTCTCTAATCATTTGAATGTACTCACATACTCTAATCCCATCCAAAAAGTCTCCTTTGAGCTTCTTGGGGCTGAAGTGCTTTATCTTTTCTTCTTGAAAGAGTTGCCCTCCTCCTAGGCTACAAAGCTTCCTTAAGGGAAGCACAGTTATTCACCTGACCTGAAATACACCTGCAGGCAGGTATATTGCACTGGCCATGCAGAAGCCTCTATGCACAATATTTGATCAAGCGCTTTCAAGGACAGGATGCCAACCTCTATGTTACTGTTTAGCAAATTGTGGGCAAAAGTTTCAGCAAAGAAAGAAGTCTGCCTTTTCTCCAGAGTCATCCAAGTCCTGTAAACTGGGATTGGTCAAAGGCTCAGTTAATATCTGGAGTGTCCTTGTCTTCAGAATGAAGGAGAAGGAAGCAAGATTAACAACCTGTGGGAAACTAACAACCTAAGGAAACCCTGAGTACTTTGTTTCTGTCAGCAATATAGGAGGATGGCGAATGGCAAAGCGTGTGCCCTTCAGAACCAGAGTGAATGGTCTTCAGGAGAGACAGCGCAATTTCTAAGTAACGCAAACAGTGTCATATAGGCAAATTGAATTGTGAATTGTGCCTCACAGCTGTGCAGTAAGTCCTAGTAATTGGTCCCTTTCTAATTCATATTTCCCATAAAACTTTCTAATCTCCTATCCATATAAATAGCAAATCAGTTACCTCACATTATATAAAATTAGCTTCAGTGTAGAATCAACCTTGTTAATTTTAGTTTCTTATGCTTATGATTTTGACTCATAAATAATATTAAGTGATCAAATTATGATGTCCTGAATATCTCATATGTGACACTATCCTCTGAGTCTGTCGTGGTAATATTTCAATCAAGAAATTATCAGAAATCATTAGCAGAACAGCCAAGAGATTGCTAGCAGTTCTCTAGAACCTAGAAATGATCTTTTTAGTGAGTGAGAGCATGTACATCAAATAAATTTTCTCAGAAAGGCAAGTATTAGAGCTGATCAGAATAGATCAGCTTTTTCTAGAAAGTTTTTTTGTTTGTTTGTTTGTTTGTTTTTTAAGAAAAAGCATGGTTTCAAAGGGTCCTTCAGGTTGGAAAAGACCTTGGAAGGTCCCTAATGCAATACTCTGCTCCGAGTATGGCATGGTCAGCCATGAGCTCTGACCAGGTTGCTCAGGACTTTGTCCAAATTGGTCTTGAAAGCCTTCAAGGATGGAGCACCCACAGCCTCCGTGGGCAAAGTGTCCTACTGCCTAACTATCCTGCTGGTGAGAAAGTTTCTCCTTATATCTAGCCTGAACCTCTCATGTTTCAGTCTGTGCCCCTTGTCCCTCATCCTCCTGCCATTCACCACTATGAAGGGCCTGGTTCTATCCTCTCAGTCCCCTCCTCATAGTTATTAGGGGGGCTGCTGTGAGGTGCCCCTGAAGGTGTCATTGCTGAATTTTAGGAGGTTCCCCTTGACCCACCCTTCCAGTTTGGCTAGGTCCCTCTAGATAGCAGCCCTGTCCTTGAGTATATTGACTTATTCCCCCTCAGTTTGGTGTCATCTGCAAACTTTACAAGTGTGCAGTCCACCTTCTCCTCCAGGTCATTTGATAATGATGTTAAAACATACGAGGCCCCAGAATAGACCCCAGCAGTGCTCATTTGTCACCAGCTGCCAGGCAGTGTACAACCCATTAACCATGACCCTGTGAGCCCAACCATCCTGTGTGCTGTTTACCCATCTGTGTAAGTGATAGACTGCAATGTCCCAACTTGCATTCAAGAATATTGCAGAAGGCAATTGAAAGTCTTGCTAGAGTATAGGCAAATGGCATCCCCTAGTCCATAAACCTAGTCATTCATAATCAGTGGCAGTCAGATTATTCAGGCATGATTTCCCATTGGGGAATCTTCAATCATCCACTTTTCCTTCATGTGACTAATGAGTAAATCTGCCAGACCTCTGAAGAAAGTATACAAGTGGAAGAAGGAAATTCTAGCTTTTTTCAGATATTTAAGATTATGATTTAAGATGTGGCTGAGAGCTCTGTTGATTTGAAATTAATCCTCTGTGATTAAGGCAGCCTATGGGCCTGAACTGAAATCTTCTATAAAGACTTTCCAAATTGTTAAGATACTCAGGAAGACGTATTTTTCTGCGGTGCTCTGTTTTATGGAAAACTCTATCCCACAAACCTCTGCTTAACTAAAATGTTTTGAGGTTTTATTTTTGTTTCAGTAGGACATAACATCTAATTCTGAAAATCTCAGTTGTCTTGAAAAACATTTTTTGTGTGTGTGTGGTTCAGGGCTTGTGAACACTAAATAGATTTAGCATAAAGTGGCATTGATTAAAAGTAAAATAAAAATTAAAAAAAATAAAAAGCAGCATTGGTCATTAGAAGCAGGTATTTTTCTGATGCTTGCTTCTGATTGATAGGTTCATTTTGTTGAGGTCACAGAGTTTCTAATGTCTGCCTGAGTTTGATGGACAGCACTCTCAATATTGGCTTATGTGTAGTTTTGCTGGCTGCTTAACCTGCAAATTTCTCCAGAGATTTGAACAGTACAAAGGTATTTGTCAAACCTGTACTAAAGCTGTTATGACAGAAAGAAAGTTAAAGAAATGTGGAAATGGCAAAAAGTGTTCAAATAAATACTTATTTTTAAGACTGTAATCACCAAAGACTATAGACTATATTAAAGGTCTTCATAATATATCTGAGGAAATTAAAAAAAAAAAAAAAAAAAAAGAGTTTCGCTGCCAGGGTTAAATAGAGAGATTTAGGAAAGAATAATTTCTTCATGGTGCCTGAGGGAAAAAGCAATGCTTGTCAAAACAAATTGCTATCATGAGGAAATACAAGATTTATAGACATTTAAGTTGTAAGGAACAGGGCAAGTCTTTGAAGACTTGCTGTACATTTCATGGAATATGGGCTATGCTTTTAATTTGTACTTTATAACAACAACAACAAATGAAAAACAACAACAGAAAAAAAATAGGAAACTATTTCAAGGTTTTTGCATGAAGAATTTTATGCACAAGTGCAGATGCACACAAAGGTTCTGAGTTTCTTAATTATTGCTTGGTCCTGCATATGTTAGAAAATCTTGTGAATTGACAGTAGAATGTTGGGGAATGGCTGTTCCCTAATTATGTTACTTTGGCAGGTTATTAGGATATTAAATAAAGTTATTTTAAAATGTTTAAGATGCCCTTGCGTGGTATATTTAAAATGCTGTATACAAAATGCTGTATACATTTAAAAACAACAAACAAAACCTGAAACACCTGCAAAACCTTTTTTTGATTTTTTGACTTACTTATGCAAATTTATTTTAGCTTATTATCTCTTCAATTTGTCATATTCCTGTGAGCACATTTTTATTAGTGCATATTTAATGTTGTCAAGATATTTTATGGAATACTACAATAGTAAAACATTTCATAGTCTTTTCCTTCAAATACAAATTAGAGCAAAGCTGGAGTATGAACTGCCCTGCCTAGAGTAAAAAAAAAAAAAAAAAAAAAAAAGAGTAATTCATTAACAGCTCTAATCCCTAATTGGACTAGCAAAGCTTCAAGAGCTGTGTATCTGCTTGACATCCTGTTGGTAGAAAAGGAAAATCATTCCCCACCACACTCCCATATACCCACTTGCCTATGAGAACAGGAAAAGATGCTTTGTGATACATTTTAGAGTTTAGGTTGCTTTGCTTACTGCAAGCTAATTTATAGAAATCCAAGTTTAAAGTATCAAATGGTTTATTAAGAACAGGACCAGCTCATGAATTCCATGCCTTTTTTTTTCTTTTCTACTCTTCTCTGAAATAACAGCTTGTTATCAGAAAAACATCTGGTTTCTATTAGACTCCTAATAGGATTCCATATATTTTCTAAGAGAAAAACATCCACTCTGTGCTAAGAAAGCATCTGTCACAGGACTTTTTGCCTGTCTCCTAAAAAAACCTAATGCTCTTTTCATATATTTTTGATGGTACAGGTTAAAAGTTTTGCCTCTGGAACTGTATTTTTAAGTGTGTAACAAAATTGGAATATGGTATATGGACTATCTGGCAAGATGTACTCTTTTTTCTTTTATGTCCAGATTTGCCTTGTGCACAGCTCCCCTGAGTTGTGGCAGACACAGTAAAATGCTTCACAACATGAACTATGCATAATAAGTTGTACATTTTTACAAGATAAGAATAGGTGAGCCATGTTTCAGTTTATGCATATAGATGGTCAATCCTACCTTTTTCTTTCCTTATCCTTTCAGAACTTTTTTTGCTTTGGAAAGCCTGGTCATGTAGTTTCATGATGTTCTACTGCACAACAGATCATAAGGCAAACGTTTACCTTCTGATGTTCTTGTTATACCTGAACATATTGGAGAAAAAGTAGTCTTTTCACATTGGAGAATTCAAAGCATCCTGACTGCTTGCAGCACTCCTTGCAAGCTATTACTGACCCAGGTTTCGTATTATGCCATCCGTGTGCGTGTATGCGTGTGTGCATGCATGCACTAAGACATTTGCTACAATGTGCATAAGTAAGTTAAACATTTTGAAAATAATTGCTCTACCTTGCTGGCAGGCAGTTGTTTTCATTGATTTTCATGGGCAAGGAAAGACAGGAGAGAAAAGGAAAAAGTGCAAAGACATTTGGCTCGCCCAACAGAGACAATGGAAACAGGAATTGTCAGGAAACAGTGCGGCTGGCAGTGACTCTGCCTCCAAGGGATGAGTGGTCCAACAATGGTCCCGACACTCATTTAGGCCAGGACCATTGCTTGACCTCATCTTTCCATGCCTAAGAAAAGCAACACTGAGAACCTCCTAGTTCACAGGATGCTTGAGACTTGATAGATGACCGCTGCTAAACAGCTGTATGTTACCCTACCCTTCTACTACGTTCTGTGGAAATGAGCAGACATGGCATCATTGTCTCACTGGACTTTTTTTCCAAACTTTTTTTTTTTTTTTTAAATTGTTTTTTCTCTGAAGTTCCATGTTGTGATGTTCTCACAGAAGATTTGGAGAACCACCTCTGACTATTATACAAATTGCTTCCAGCATTGCGTAATAAACATGCAGCTCCTATTGGCTACCATATATTGAATGGATTTATGCCAAATATTAAGGAAAAAAAAAAGAATTTATAGTAAATAAGTTCAGATAGTCATCACATAATCATGCCTTTTTTATAAGTCTTTCTAATAAGTATTGTAATAAGTTTCATAATAATAAAAAGGAGCTTAAGTATTCTGTGTCATTTTAATCATACAGCAACTGACAAATTATTGTAATGGAATCAAGCTTGTATCACACTTAATCTCTCAAGGTGCACATTTCTTTTCATAGCTTTTCAAATTCACTCCTTAAATCCTACATGCCAGAGGAAATAATCATATATTCTCTATGTAATTAAAAACATCCAGACTACATAAAGCATAGTAATTAGTTTAGTAAAGAAAATTCCTTTTGTGCTGTTTTATTTGTTTTAGTTTCTACATCCTGACTTTGTTTTTCTGAAGTAGAGCACACCTTTAATTTCAGCAATCTCCTAAGGATCTATAAAAGATTTCATTAATATTTTTAATTTATTATGCATCATCCAATTTTTGTTGTTTTTTTTTGTGTCACCTGTCTTTTGACAAAAAAAAAAAAAAAAAAAAAAAAAACCTAGAGCCTAAATGTGAGAAAATGTGAAGTATTTTCAGCCCATGTAAGCTAAAAAAAAAATCTTTAGGCAAATGATTTCATGGTCCTTTCTTTGGAAGTCCTTTGATAAGAAGTCTTGCAAAGAAGTTGAGAGAAGTTTTTGTAGTCTGCCTTTGTCATGTTGTGGATGGCCGAATTCAGTAATATTGAAGAGTGATGCTTGCACAAAACAAGGTGACCTTGCTGAGATTCAGTGACATTAAGCCATTTCCAGAGGATGCTGGATACCACAAAGATCAGTGGTTTATTGATACCTTTGAAAGAGATAACATCTCTTGGAGTCGTAATATATGTTTTAGCACACGTGTTCAATGCTACAGAGCTTTTCTTTTGCGCTTCTTAGCTATATGTACAGTTCTGGTGTAGATAAAGATAGGCATTTTTTTTTTTAATCTAGTGAAGTTTTTTTTTTTTTTTTTTTTTTTTTTTTTTTAATTTATATTGCCAGGAAGCTACAAACTTTCAGTTTGTAAGCTAGAAACTTCCAGGATAACTGGAAGTCAGGAAATCACCAGCTTCATAGGGAACAGGAACAACTAATGCCTAATGTATTTCTAGTGTGTGTATCTGTTTTAACCTGCTTCTGCTTATCTCACTAAACAATTTGTTTAGTGTCAGATGGCATAACACTGTTGTTAGTACCCACATATATGAGAGGCTGAGATTTCTTTGACTAACTGCTATTAGTGTCCACAAAGGAAAAAGATCCTAGCAGGTGCTTCTGTAAATGACAGTCATATTTATGACCTTAGCTGATGATAGTTAAAGGTATTAATGGTATTTAAAATGCACCTATATACAAGCAAAAGGTAGCTTAAAGCAAGTTATTTTAAGGAAGCAGGGCTTTACACATTACAAGATTGCTCACATATCTGTAGGATGACTGGAGTAAATTTAAAAAAATGTTGCTTTGTTATGACTCTACATTTTTTTTTCTCTATTTTAGTGACATCTCTTTCCTATTACATACATATATATATGTGTGTGTGTGCGTGTGTGTATCATTTCTTCTGTAAAGAAAAGCATATTTATATTCATTAGTTATTACTAGTGGCGCAGACAAAGCTCAGCTCTATTAAAGCAGAAAATTTAGTTCGTTTTGTTGCTGTGGCCTAGCAGATCTAGATTTTGTTAAATTACTAATGTGCTTTTATTTTAAGTATTTCAGAACAGTGTTGAGGCAGTGAGTGATCAGTAGGTGGAAAAATTCTCTAAATATAAAATTTTAATTGAATGCTTCATTATTTCCACCAGCAAGGTGGAAAATTCTTCGCACGGACTGTTTTGCCTAGCTCTACTCCAAGACTGATTTTTCAAAAACATGGCAAGATGTTAATGCTGTCCATCTGTTGTGTCTCATTTTAACTTGATCTGGAGAGATATAGAGGCTTGTCTGAAGTTCATGAACCTCTGCAATATGCTGGTTAACTTCCTTTCAGTCGAGTTCTTCCCTTATATCCTATCCATATAACATCCACATCAGTAAAATTGTTCCAAAGAATCTGTCTCTAAATTTTAAAAGTCACCAGCATTATTTTTCTGAAGACTGCCTCATCTCTATTCTGCAGACTGTAAATTTTGTATGATTGGAAAACCTCTTCCCTTCAGTCTGAAAAATATACTCTTGTGTTTACTACATCTGTATTGCTGCTTTTGCAGTTTAGAGACCAGCCATATTATTATTATTGCTTACTGTCACTCCTTTACAACCTGCCCCTTTAACATTTTTGACGTATTTAAAGTGTTTGGGCTTTGATTCAAAATAAGGGGTATGCATTGCCATCTTTTACTTGAGAACAGCATTTCTCATTCAATCTAAAACATTCCCATATATCTTGGTGGTAAGGTTGGAATAAATATGTAGGTGGAATATGTTCTGAATACAAATCAGCATTCAGCCCATGCAAAGACTCATGGAATGGTAACCCTAAGCTGATCATCATAAACCATGTCTGCAGTTTTGTAGTTAAAATGTACACAGTACTATACTACCTAAAGGACATGCAGAAAGTTGTAGCTAAAACTGGTACGTCTTTATACCTACTGAGCCCTCTTTGTTTGCTAACATTTCATAGGCAGAGTCCTATGTCTTCCTTTAAGAAGTACTTAATTAAATATAAATAAATCAGGAATGTCCTCCCTTCATATCTGTAAATGCATAGTAAAACCCAAGTATGGGACATACAGTTTATTAATGCAGGAAGCATAAATGCTTTGGAATTAATTTTAGTGGCTAAGAGTTAATTTCCAATAACCTCTGCTTCATAAATCTCTAATAATAATTTAAACAATGTCCCTGGTTATTGGGTGATTAACACATTTTAACGATGAGAAGATTCTTTCATTAAAAAGAAATAGATGTTTTTCACCACAGTGAAAAACTCTGTACTCCTTAGTACAGCTATTCCTGTTCCTTCTTTGGCATATAAAAGTAAGTAACAAAAGGACAAAAGGAGTAACAAAATTTGCAAAAATAGCACCACTCTTAAAACACCAGCATAATAGATATATGCTCAGGATCCCCGGTTAATCCCCAGTCTATTTCTCACAGAAACACAGAATGGTTAAGGTTGGAAGGGACCTCTAGAGATCATCTAGTCCAACTCCTCTGCTCAAGCAGGGACACCTAGAGAACAGGGCACAGGGTCGTATCTAGGTGGGTTTTGAAGATCTCCAAAGCCTCCACAACCTCTCTGGGCAGCCTGTTTCAGTGCTCTGTAACCCTCACAGGAAAGAAGCTTTTCCTCATATGCAGATGAAACTTCCTGTGTTTTGATTTATATCCATTACCCCTTGTTCTATCACTGGCCACCACCGAGAAGAGTTTGGCCCCATCCTCTTTACATTCTAAGATCCCCTCTCAGTCTTCTCCAGGCTAAACAGCCCTAGCTCGCTTAGTCTTTCCTCACATGATAGATACTCCAGTCCGTTAATCATCTTTTCGGCCCTACACTGGACACTCTCTAGAAGCTCCATGTCCCTCTTGTGCTGTGGAGCCCAGAACTGCACAAAATACTCCAGGGGCAGCCTCATCAGAGCTGGGTGCATTCAGGATCACCTCCCTCCACCTGCTGGTAACACTCCTCCTCATGCAGGCCAGGATCCCATTGGCCTTCTTGGTCACCAGGGCACATTGCTAAGTCATGGTTAACTTGTTGTCAGCCAGGACTCCCAAATCCCTGTCTGAGGAGCTGCTTTCCAGCAGGTCAACCCCTAATCTGTACTGGTGCCTGGGGTTATTCTTCCCCAGGTGGAGGACCCTGCACTTGTCCTTGTTGAACCTCATGAGGTTCCTCTCTGCCCAACTCTCCAAACTGTGCAGGTCCCTCTGAAGGGCAGCACAGCCCTCTGGAGTGTCGGCCACTCCACTCAGTTTTGTATCAGCAAACTTCCCGAGGGTGTCCTCTGTGCCCTCATCCAAGTCACTTGTTGAATAAGTTGAATAAGTTGAATAAGTTGAATAAGTTCAACAGCACTGGGCCCAGGATTGAACCCTGGGGGAACACCACTAGCCACAGGCCTCCAACTAGACTCAGCACCATTCACAAACCTCTGAGCTCTGCCATCCAGACAGTTCTCAATCCACCTTACTGTCCACTCATCTAACCCACATCCTGAGCTTCCCCATGAGGATGTTCTACACCCACCCCTTTTACAACTGGAGAAAGAAACTCCATTTTGACAGTGTCTGAAAATGTTAAAATACTTTCTAGCCTCAACTGTGCTCTGAGTTTGCAATGCAATACTTGGAATGAACGGAATCTCCTATTGCAGGGAGTTTTTGGGGAAGTCTCACAACACTTCCACAGAAGGAAGCCTTGGATCTGTGTCATTGATTCCATAATGGGTGAAATAGGACAGATAGAGAAGGATTGAGCAGCAGGTCACAGCTTAATAGAGCAGCTCAAAGCTATCTTTGCCTAATTTTTGTCCATTCTAGCATTGTGGTTAGAGGATCCCAATCTTCCTTGGTCTAGTTTTGGATTACATGAGAAAAAGAAAATTCATGCTTAGCTGAATTCATTTGCCCCTTCGCTTGATTTTTTGAAACTCAGTGGTGTCCATTTTCTCTCGATTCTCATTTTTTCAACAGCAGATCAGGGCCACTTGCCAGGTCAGCCAGCTGCTCCAATATATTCTCCTGCCAAAGAGTCTGGGAACTCAGTTTCTAACACTAGTTCTAGAACCAGACACAACTGGACCTTGAGCCCTGGGCTTCAGCAAGAATATATGTTAGAGAAGTTTTCAACTTTTGCTAAGCTTTGAAGAGCTAACTGTATACTTGCTTGGTCTTCAGTATAATGTCTTGCCTCCTTAAATATAATATACCAGGGCTTTCACATATCCTAAATAAAGATGAGATCTTACATCACTTAAGATGTAGCAAAGATTTCCCAATTTACAGTAAAGTTTCTGTGTCTTAGTTATTAAAGGGTGCCTTTACCTTTAAATGTCTTATATACTCATATCTAGGTCTGCATCATCAAACTCAGAAAACAAGTTGAAAGGTATTCTTGTTTGTAGAAAATGTGTACCTATTTGTACCTGAATTTTTAAACATACTTGGGAATAATGCTGAGCAAATAACGAATTTTTGACTCATTGGCTGAAAGTATCAAAATGGATTGATATTTTCAGAAAATCATCTTTGTCATCCTTCTTTTAATGGCTGAAACATTTGTTGCTCTTTTTGTGAATTAGTGCCAAAATATTTATATTCAGCCTGCATTAGGTGACCTATGTCAAAAGCACAGAGCTTGTACTGAAAATACCTGCTCTGTTCTTGTGTATTTGTGCAATATTTAGTCTTAACTTTTTTCAAGCCTCCTTCAAGTTAATAGCTCTCTTCTTATTCTATAGTCACTCATGACATTTATACAAGCAATGATTTTATTTTCAAAATGTCCTGATTAAAAAAAATAAAAAAAATAGAAAGAAAAATCACACAGAAAAGTAACTTTTAGATGAACTACCTCAGAGTTACTTTTTGTACCAGGAAATTAGATTTTGTATGATGCATCCTACTATCTTATGTCTTTTATAAAGTCAGACAGCTACTGGATATGCATGGGAAAGTGTTATTTTAAACATAAATATTTTTGAAGGTATATCTGGAAGGTGGGATTGTACTTCAGAGATATTGACATTGCAACAGACCCATTAACAAACCTGTCTTCATTCTTTCCTCCAGAAGAAATGAGAGCATGTTAATATGCATCCAGGTCAGATGACTGTATTACCTTCAGATTAATTTGACAATATATAAAATATGAAAGGAAACAACAAAGGACAGCACAGCAGTCCACATAAATATAATGTGGTGAATCAATAACTTAATTTTGTCTGCCTCATTGCTTTTTGAAACCTAACTACCATAATGTATGTTCTTGATGTCTCCGGTTGAAACTGGAACAGTTTTAGGTGTTTGTTTCATGAAGGAAAGGTAGAAGAACAGCCAGTGCAATTGCTTGTGCAACTTTCTCCCTCTGTCTCCTCTCTCCTTTTAAAGGGCATGAGTTGTCTGCTGGAGGCATGACTGCTTGTTATCTGAGTTCAGTAGCAGGTCACTTCCTTCCTCTGTAGGTTTTGCTGAAGTTTCAGCTACTGCAGGAGTTTTTTGTTGCTTTTCCCAAGAGGGGGAAGTAAAGAGGCCTAAAACAACAATCAAGGTTAAAGAAGAATGTGAGACCAAAGGAGCAGTTCTGCAATGTGGCATGTTGACGGAAGTTTGTACAAAAGCATGGAGGGAAAATTGGAAGTTGAATCTGAGAGATTTGTATACATGGATGTATACATATTCTGAAGAAGTAGGTGGCTATTTCAAATGCAATGTCATAATCAGAAATGAGTCCAAGCTTACTATCAATACCTTTGAATATCACATTGTGTTTCCAACAAGCTCTGATTTACCTGAGTTTACTGTCCCAAGTTAATTGACTTTACTGTCCAAAGTTACTTTCCTGAGAAGACTTTGGACATTTCTTCATTGTATGTTGATATCCATACATGTAAAACACTTATAAAAGAGCTGGATTTAAGTGTGTGCTTATATGTGTGTGCTTATTTGTCTACTGGTATCACAGATATTTCTTTACTGAACATGAGTACCCTGCAAAATTGATTCCCCTTATTTTTGCTGTCTAGAGCATTGAAGACAGTAAGCATTCTCTTATCTTTGTGAGAGGAATGAGAACAAGTTTCATGCTTCTGTATGTATGTATTTTTAGGAAGGAATCTATGCAACTTGGTGCTTTTTGTACACTTGAGTCCTGGAGATTTCTATTATCTTCCTCCTGTTCATTTACATTCACATTTGGGTTTTCTTCCTCCAGTTCTAACAGAAAAAGGCATAGAACCCTCCACTGATCTTTCCAAAATGAAGAATAATGTAACGGTCTTTTCATCTTAATCAGGTGTAAGACATTAGGCACTGAAAGGGTGCTGGAGATTCTTTTCTTTCTTTTTTCCTTCTGTTACCCAACTGTCTGACATTTTTAAATGATGTCTTGTTTCTTTTTCCCCACCTTTTATCTCCCATCCCCCTCTCTTATTGCTTTTGACAATTCTTCTCCTTTTAAAATGATATTATTATACTGTGAATCTCTAAAAGCTATGGAGGAGATTACCTCACTGTAGTTAATGGGCACCTTACACTAATTCTACTAAAATAGTTTTACTGGAGTATGTGTTTTACTCCATTAATCTCTGTCGTCTCCAATGTCCAGATGTATGTGAGAAACAGCTCTAGTCTTCTGCTATTTTTTCAGAGTTCGATAATGGTACGTTTTTCCCTACAAAGAAAACAGGAAGCAAGAGTAAGAGTTGGATCTTATGATCAGTACTAAGTTTATAACATTCTTTATCTGCAAACAGCAACTCAAGCTGACGAACAGGTTGATGGTCTCAGGTAAAGTGGAATTGCAGGCAAGTATTACACAATAATTGTTCAGGCACAGCGTTGACTTTTTTTTTTTTTTTTTTTCATTGAATTTACATTACCACTAATAAAACAATTTTCTATGTTCCTGATTTGTATCCATAGCAATTTTTCTTCCTCAAGACTTTTTTTCTGCTTGTTTGTTTGGTTGCTTGGTTGATTTTCTTGGAAGCAAGCATAAAAAGTGGCATACCATAAAAGACAAATATTAACTTGCATAAGTATAGAATAATAAGCATATCACATAAGCAAATAAGGAATACCTCTCTAATGTCTTGTATCCTAGGATAACCTCTTTTATTTCTTGTAATGAAATATATTTGGGCTTAGTTCAAAGCATTTCTCAAAGTTTATGTGCCCAGATTTTTTAAATATAAATTAATGTCTTGGATACATTTCTATTACCATTAGATACAACCCGATCTAATAGCCTTTATTAATACTGCTAGAATCTACTCCTGAGTGATGACTACTCAAGTGAGAGGTGATCTAGCATAAGAAGAATAATTTTAATTTCAAAATGGCAAAAAATTGTTTTAAAGACAACATTTATTGTAAGGAAAAACAGACCCTTATAACAGACTGTTGCTTATAACAGACTCTTGGATCCACCAACAAATGTAGGGATTTTGCCATTCATATCAAAGAAAACCTTTCAGATGATAAATGTTTATTCAGGCTTTAGGTCTAAATAAACTCAAAATAGCCATGGGATTTTTTTTTTTTTTTTTCGTATTTACCAGTGCAGCTATGTTGCACTCTAATTATATTGCATAAATACATAAGACTTGTTTATGTACTGATGCAGAAATTTGGAACTTGGCTGCACTATAATCAACTCCTTTTGTTATGTGTAAAAATTAATTTTCTGGATAAACATTCATTTTGCATATAAGAAACTAGACAAAGTGTAGTCCTTAAAGGGTGATTCTTAAAGTGTGTATCTCCATGTCCAGTTTCCTGCTCTTGAAGCAGACATGAACACATTGCACTTCTTTAACAGAAGAAAGCAATTTGCCATTGATGTACTGTTACTTTTAAAAAGCAACATTTCAGGATTTGTCTGGTCATTTAGTGTCTGATCATGACACCCAGAGTGTTGGCAGTATTGAAAAAATATCCCTCAGTCTTCCAGGCTTAGCAAGAAGAAAGAATCCTAACAAGGGCAAGAGAAAGCCAGTTCAGCAAGGGTAGTACACAAGCTACTGGAATATATGTCGTACACAGTTTCACAGAAATTTGGGAACTCATCATTATTAAAATAAAGCTACATCCATAACCTACATTTTTCACTAGAACACTCAAGATTTTACAACTTTTTGGTCAAAAACAAAGAATTTTTGTCATTTCTTTCTTTTGATGTTGAGTGATGGTAATCTAATTCTGGTGTTGCTATTATGGAATTCTGATCACTTCCTCAAAAATGAGATTTTTTTTTTTTTCTGAACACTGATACTGGTTTAACACTGGTAGAAAACCGAGAGGCTAATCTAATAGAGATGCCAGTGTATTATAAATTTAAATATCCACTTGGCTGAGTTAAGCTACTGCTGAAAAACAATATTCATTGCAACAAAATTTATCTCAAAAACAATTCAAAAATATTAAAAAAAAAGCTCCACTTGCCATAAAGACAAATAGTGTTCTTTTTTTCTGAAACTGTTAACCACCACAAAACCTTAGATTGACTTAGAACCTGTCTTATTTTTACCTTTTTAAAAAGAAACGCACTGCTCCTCTCACTTGGAACATGGTTAGGAACATGGGAAATAAAATATTATCATCTTTTCAACATGATTTTAAGGAAACAACAGTGATAACTTAAGGCTGAATGACGACCTGAGAGATATAGGTATAATGAATTCATTTGACAATAAATAAATTAATAATACTTAGAAGTCTCACTGATTATGAGGAGCTATTTCAATATGAATAGTATAGCTTATCTACCCAGAGAGTTTGCTGTGGAATGTGTATATTAAAATGGAAATATATTAAGACATGTGTGTGCAGGTAAGCCTTTCTTGCTATTACTGGCTCTATTGATGTCACTTACATATTAGCATCCTTTTTGTCTTGAAAGGACTCTAAGTGCACATTTATTCTGTTCATTCATTTCTGAGAGCAACTAGGGAGATGGAGACAGTGTAGAATAAAGAAGGAAGGCAGTCTATAACTTGAGCTTTTATTTGTTACGAGCGGATAGAAAAATGACAGAGTGATCTGGCATATAGACCATTTATAATTATAAGGTAGAGAAAAATGGGAAATTGTCAGTAACTACAGAATTTTTGGACAAAACCCCTGCAATTTGAGTTAATTATCTTTGCTGAGTTCTTGTTCTGAACAAAACACAAGTGTTTATATAGTGCTATTGTATCAGAGTTTATTTATACTTGTTTTTTATGGAGTTTTATTAAAAATAAAAATAGAGAGATCTGGAAACAGTGTTTGAAAAGTTTGTTAAAATATATCAACTGTGAGTAAACAGATGTTGGAATGCAAAAATTTTTAACAAACCATTTCCAAATCATAAGGGCATAATGCAGAAGAGAGGAGGGGGGAAAGTAATGTGTTACATAATCCTGACTGCATCTTAAAAACAGTACAAGAGCCTGGAGCTCTACCCACTCTAAGCAGCTGAGCCTTTGGATAATTATGTTTTAAAGCAGTACTGTTGTCCCATCTTGATTTTGTTTTCCTGATCATTTAAGAAGTGCAATGTTTCTTAATCTAGAAAGTTAAGAAGCTTTTGAAACTTTGAGATACACCAGTTTTAAAGAAAATCATTTCCAAATTTCTCAGAAAACGGGAAGAATCACCTACCTTAACAACAGTAAGAATAAACAGCCTGAAAGTTTGCATGTTACTGTAGTAAATTCGCATTCATTAAATACTTGTTTGAACTAAGACTAGTCAAACTGTCAAATGCACATAGCAAACTTTGTAAATCAAGTTAAATAAAAACTATGTAAAAGTGAGTGTTTGTGAATGTGATAGTTATCCATGATTGAAAAGATGTAGTCTTCTATTAAATACAAGAACATTTGTATTTTGATGAATCGTAAGCTGTAATTATAATCTGCGCCAAGTATAATCAGAAAACATAAAATTAAACCATAAAAGGTATATATTGAAAAGTTTTTATGTATGATTGTAAATGAAAGATTCCTGATCTAAAAGTATGAAGAAACAAAAAACATATTCCTGTCAAACATATCAGAGTAAGCAGGTGGAAGCAGCAAAGCAACCATTTTATTGCCGTAGCTTAGCTATACCACAAAAAACAGTGGCAATTACAGAAAATGAACTGAGGGCTGTGTTTTTTTTTTTTTTTTGTCTTGCTATCCTTCAGTAATATCTCTGTATCTTTCCATAATTGGGGTTAGACTCAGAAGGAACAGTTGACTTTTAAACTATCTATATCACCCTAGAGCTGCTAGTGGCTAGTTTCCCAGTATTTGGGCAAATCAGTGTCCTATTTTCATTTTCCTTCTGTAGAGTACAGCAGTTAGAATTATATCTTACAGTCTATACTGTAAGATGCTTTTCATTTCAGTTGCAACACAGCTGATGGCGTTTCTGCTCCTTCCAGCAAAATCTTTAAGCTGAACACGACAAGGTTCTTACTCATCCTTTATTCTCCGGTGAGGGCCCTCAGCTCTTGAGATTTTTCCTCTCAGCCCATGAAATCCTACATAGCCCACAAGCTGTGCTTGTTAGAGAACAAACCGCAAAAGAGATCTGCTGGTTGGTTTTGTGGTCTCACTGTGGATTCCTTTCAGCTAAAAGTAAAGATGATCGCCAAGAGGACCCCAATGCACTCCAGTTGCTCACATGCCTTCGTTCTGCACAACTGATCTGGACCTATTTGAAAGCAAATGGTAACCAAGGACTTTTGGGGGCTATCGTCTTAAAGCCAGACAACTTCCTTTACTTGTGTATTGAATCTTTAAGACAAATAAGCAAAAAGAAACAAAACAGAAAAAGAAACAGCAAAAAAAAAGAAAAATAAGGTAAGAAAAATGATAGTCAAAAACAGGTCAATCTTGAAGGATTGCTTCTGTTTGCGCATTTTCTTTGGTGCGGGGAAAAGTATTTATCATGTCCAGAAAAAGAGAGGAACTGTGTTGACCTTTACTACAGTAACTGTTACTGAAGAGAGCTGAAACTATACCTGAGCTTAGATGGTGATATCCATGGTGCTGTGTATTAGGCTCTCAATTCTCTATCTGTTTGAGAATATTGGAATTTGTCAGTCTATCTTTGTAAAGCTATTTTAATTGATATCTTCTAAAACTGAACAAAACAAAGTTCCTAGAATGTTCAAATGCACTCTGGAAGGGATGTACAAGTTCCAGACATCACCTATATCTGAACTGAGTACTTGGTGGTGATAGTGATCCATTTGTAGGTCTTGATTCTACAGGCGTGGATCAGGCTCTGTTTCAGGACATCCAGCTAATCTTTCAGAGTAAGCCAGGACCTGTTACAGCAGAATATATAAAATGAGATTTCAAATGGCACAATCATGATAAACTTTACTTATTCGTGCAGGTTTTAATATGAATACAAAAAAAAAAAAAAAAGGAAAAAAGTTCAAAAATAGCACAGATGGACAGATATCAATATGCATGAATGCAATTAATTGGGAAAGAATTTTAGACCACCAACTTGCCATCTTAAATGATTGTTTGTCATAAACAGTTATCTTCCAGTGCTTTGAAAAGTATCTCAGAATACATGAACAAGCTGGAACAGGGGGCGCATTCCCTCCTGTGGAGAAGCATGGCTTAAGTGCTTAGGTGTCATATCACGAATATGTAGCTCTCTTTTTTTAGAAAACCACAAATTTCTTCTCTGTGGTATAGGCACAGCGTTTCAGCTGGAGAGGAGGAGATCACTGCAGTGCTTTCCCTTGCATGGGGTAGAAATGCCTTCCTCATTAGAGGAAAGTGGCAGTTAGACTCTCACCAGTAGAAACTGGCTTGTGTCAGCTTCCTAGTGAGTGGAAAATATCTTATTCTGGTATTTGGATACAATGAATATGCATTTTGGTTTCAAGAAATACTTGTTTATAAAGATGCCAAAAATTCCATTTAAAGATGTCTCAAAAGACTTTCTTTTCAGTTTTGTGAAGGAGAAAATGCTCTGTAAAGATTTTTTTCCATCTGACCTGAAATATTTATTTTAGCTTCCTAATACTTTTTCTTGATACCCCTGCTCTACAGATTGGCCAGTGAACTGAAAAATTAATTATTTGCACATCCAAGGGGTGAGTGGATGGAAGAACCCTGGTTTCTTCTTTCTCTTGAGTCTATAAAATACAGTGAACAGCTTTTCCCTTCCCTTCCCTTCCCTTCCCTT
>VZSV01000013.1:10245676-10256081 GCA_013398735.1 Nothocercus julius | reverse complement strand
TCCTGTCTTCTTGTTGTATTTCATGGAATAAAAATTCTATATTATGCCTCTCAAACATTAACTGCTTTCAATATGAAATGAGTATTAAAAAAAAAGAAACAAGCCAAAGTGATTGGCTTCTTTTCCCCTTTCCTCATGTTATTTTAATTTGCTCTGTGAGCAATCAGGTAGTATCCCATACTGCACAGGAATTAAGATGCTTAGTCAGGACTCTGCTGTTTGCACTCATGGGGCACCAAAAAATGAAATGCTTCAAGGATCATCCCAAATCAATCTGCTTTTATTTCATTCCCCCTTTTCAATCTTCCACACATAAAATATTTTGCTGTAGCATGTGGTATTCTGTGTTCAACTCTGACCTGTTTTATGCTGTGGAATATACTTGAACACCTATTCCTGCTGCTTGAACAAAGTAGAGGCAAAAAGAGCTTTGGAATAAATCGTGCAAGAGTGGACAGTGATCTGTAAGATGCACCTATAGAATATGGGAAAGGAATGAGAAAGATGAGCTAAACCATGCAATTCCTAGAGAGTTCATGTTAATGTGATGTAAGCTTCTAAAATAGTTCTTTCCAATGAGTCGAAAGGAGATAATTAACTCAGACAATTATAAATTTTGGATAGTTGAACTTCACAAAGATATATCCTAATTATAATCTCTCCGCATAGAATTTCTGATCAGGACATAAAAGTTGAATTGATCAAAGGAAGATGATTTTCCTTTTTTTTTTTTTCAGTCATAAAAAGATGATTAAATAAACATTTACCCAACATGCATGTCATTTTTCCTCAGGAACTGGAAACTTCCAGTTTCAGTGACAGACCCTCCTATTCACTCTGGAGCAACAACTTTGTTATCAGGACACTCATCTAGGATGAGGAGGAGATGCCATTTTGCTATTTCTGCTTTACCATAGGCTACACTGTTTACCCTCAGTTTGCAGTAGATGTCCTAAATACCTAGTATTTTGTATCTATTTTATTTCTGCTGCTCCATTATACATAACATATGTATGCTAGCTAATTAGTTGCTGTATTAAAGAGACTTTAAAAGTTAATGGCTAGGAGATTATGTTGAAGTCGAAAGCTGAATTCATTGATCCTTTTCTGGGAAATAGAAAATTCAGGTTTAGAGCAAAATGGGGTTGAATGTACCAACTCCCGGCTTGTTGACTAATGAAGAAATGTCTTCGTGAATTTTATTTATATGTTAAAAAGATTTCTGTAAAAATTCTTGTAGTCATGCACCTTCTGGAGCTGGGGATATAATTCCTCACATAGCTCTGTCCCTAAGCTTTCTGCAACTTCAATCAAGGTAATCACATTCTTAAGAGTGAAGCTTATGCTATGATGTTTTACCAAGACAGCACTTCCATGATAAGTCTGTCAGAGTCCACACCTCTGGCACGTTTAGATGACTAATGTACAATAAAAGGTAATTCAGTAGTAAGAGAGGATTTCTGGTAGAGAAGATTTCTTCCCAAACAGTTTGAATGAATCTGTTATTACACAAACTGCTCACTCTCTGAAGATATGATCTCCATTTCATAAATTGTGCCAGCAGCCACACCATTACTCAACCCCAGTTCACGAATTGCCCTTTCACAAAAGGAAGAGGAAGGACTGAAAAAGAATTGGTGACATCTGTGACACGGTTAATAAAGCTGATTTACTACCAGTCATTCAATGCTAAGATGCTTCATCATCTAGAATGTGATACAGTGCTCTGATCGTGGTGGAAATCCGTCACCTAATAGGTGGCTGTTGCCATCTGTATTTTAGGGAGCAAAGAGCTGCTGAAGCTAAGAACGAGCTAAGTTGAGTCTTCTAGTTTAAGAGATTAGGATTAGCCAAAGTCTGACTTTTCAGTTGCTTTTTACAAATAAATTGAATATTTTTGGTACATCTAACAACCTTTCCTCTTTCACCACTTCGTTTTTTTGGGAGGCAGCAATTGTTTGATTTCGCAGTTCTTCAGTCTTATACTTTGGATTGTAGCACGCAATGTAATTTTTTAGTAACTGTTAGAAATGTATTTAGCTTAGTTATGCCACTGGCTTCAGCAATGGGAAGACCACTATAATTCCAAGAACAGAAAGACTGATGTCTTAGAATGCCTATTTCCATGTAACAGTACAGCTGTACTGCTTATGGGACTGGCTCATTATCTATTCAAGTTTAGGCATATGCGTATTTTTTTACGAGTCATTCTTGAACAAAGTTATAACCTGCAATTTTGCCCTCATATATATATAATTCATAGGTACAACAGACTTTGCATTAATAGCTAAGATTAGTTACAACTAAACTCTTATCCATATTGATTTTTATAATATTAAGACATGGATAACAGAAAACACTGCCAGCAGCAGGGATTTAACTTGAAACCAAAGAAGGGCTAGTATTAGGGATTCACAGGCTAAGGGAAATAATTGAAATATTAAGAGAAAATGGTAGTTTGTCAGTAGTCCATCTGCTTTTGACTGTGGTGGTACTGCAGTTACTGTAGCAGTTCTAATGAATAAAAAAGGCTTATTTTCACCCTTTTCAAGGACCTAATAATTTTGAAAGATAAAGGCAACAATATTAAAAGAAAGAAGAAAAAATCTTTAAAAAAGATAATAAAGCTAGACCTCAGATTTTCATTTCTCTCCAACTCTTTATAAAAACAGATAGGTTTGGATTCTTTCTCAAAAAATAATCTTGTTTACCTCCGCCTTCCATGGAAAAGTGGACACTAATGAATTGTCTTGATAAGCAACAAATGGACAGGGGGAAAAAAAAAAAAAAGAAAGCATTTTTTTCATGCCTTCCCAACATGCTACAGCCAGGCCTTCCATGGACACCATATTCACATTGACTGAGTTTGCTTGTTTTTGCAATAAATAATATACAAATAATGAACATATGTGATGGAAAGTCTTTTGAAATTATAGTTCATTAAATATTTTTCCCAAAGAAATCTTTTCAAAAAAGTTACTTTTACTTTGATCCTTCACATTAGGTAGAATAAAATGAAAGATATTTTTAAAAAATGCAAAGAAAGAGTCAGAATTAAGATTTTTAAAATTTTAGCAAAACATATAATAAAAAATATTAAGTAGTTTTGATAATTTAGCTTTATATATAGCATTCCCATTCTGATTTCTATACTTTGTTGGTGTTCTGCCTAACTAAAAGATAAGTAGGGAAATTTGTTCGAGAATTTATTCATATAAAGGCTGACTTCTAAAAAGTGAATGCAGGCGATTAGAATCTTTAATGGTAAAAAATTTCTAAACTTGGTTTAGACCAATGGTAATTTTGACAATGGTAATTTTGAGATATCATGCATCAGACTTCTTTTATAAATGATCAAGGATATTTTCTTGATTCAACAGATAAGCATTGCTGTAAAATGAACTGGGCTAGCATGGGAAGGAGATATGTTTTGTTTCTTCTCCATCTTACAATTATCAAAGGAAATATATAGCCGAATAACAGAAAAGAGCACATTTCATCCTGTGAAATTTTCATAAGTTTCTTGTTTTGAGACAAAGTTACATTTCTTCATTCTTAGCGGAAACCAGGGAATATATCGGATGCTTATTCAAACTCTTAAACAATTTTGAAGAATTGTCTCTATGCTTGTAATTTTTCTCCAAAAAAAGGATAGCTTTTTTTTTCTTCTCTCCTCTGTCAGTGGGCTATTGTGAATTCCACTATTAAAATACATTTGTATTTTATCTTCATTGTTTCAAAAACCCTGATGCTACTACTATTTTTCAAAAAACATGAATCTGGATTTTTCTTCACAGTCAAAGAAATGACAACTTAACAATAACATTTAATTTCTTGCAAGAAAAGAAATTCCTTCCTTCTAGCTGTTGCTTGTTCCAGGAATCACTTTCCAACACAATGAATCAACTATGAATGTCCAATATATTATGCAAAGATACCACAAGACAGTCCAGGCAGCAGAAGGTGTACCTATGTATGCACGTGGCTACCTATACACAGACTTAGAGAACCTTGAGTCACAAGTAAATATGTTCATTGACATTTATAACAAAACTTCAATTAAATTCAGCAGAAATTAACACCTTAGTGCCATTATTTAGTCTATGACATGTGACTGGTTTAAAATACTCTAAAATGTGCTAGTCCAGAGGAAGGGTGTTGCTCCACATCACTACATATTTCTGCCTCCTTCTTTGTTTGAGCACAGTTGAATGTACAGTCATGTGCTAAGCTTCACCAAGCCCAAACATTTACAAAATAAGATGATTACTGTTTATTTGCACCAGTGACACTCCATTAGGCAGATATTTGATAGTGTTAGCAGAAGGGACATGGAAGGAATGGGCTGGGGTCCATTTTTGTACCAGCGTGGTATTAGATTAGATTATGTGCCTCATGAAACTTAAAAGTAGCTACATCATTGCTTGTGTGCCTATACATGGACAACTATTAATTGGCTATCTGCATTTCCTTAAGCTTGACATATGTTTAAATGTTAAAATTCCCCAGCAGCCCACAAGAAACTGTGCAGATACTGCCCCCCACATTGTGCTGGGAAGGACATCAGTATGTGCTACTGTTAGAGTAGTCCCAGTTTTCATTTCACTCTCCTGAAAATCAGCAAAAAGTTGACTCATCATGCTCCTTTTTCATAATACGAAGCACCACATTGAAGGCTTGCTTAATGTAATGCAGCATGCACATTGTTTTTTCCTCTCCTTAAAATCTGATGTATTTATACATCTTAGATCTTAATCTGTGGGATTAATCTTAATTATTCCAAATGTGAAGCACACTGCATACAATAATGGTAGGAGATAGAAAGCAATGGATTAGACAATGTCTAGAACTAGTGAGAGGCAACATGGGAGTAATGGTGACAGTGTAAAGTCGTTTTTCCATAAAGTTGAAAGAAAGCTATCTTTTATTTACTTTTTCCCCAGTGGCATCTAATTTATGGACTGAATATTGGTATATCCCTACTACTACTTAGTGATGCTCAAGTGATACCCAAGCTGTGATAGTTCACAATAGCTCACACTTCATCCCAGTCATTCTGGTTTTTTTTCATAGCCTAGAGAGTCTGAAGAGAATGCAATGATGTAATGCATGATTTTACATGAATGGAGGATTCTATATTACAAATGATGAATAACTTCCATAATTTCACTAGTATTTTCTCTGATATTGCTAGAAATAATTTAAACTTCTATTTAATGTGTTTGATGCTTTCATGCATGCAAGTTTTATTTTTATTCTTGTGCAGAGTCTTCTAGTTCGGTCTGCAGTTTTCTTACAATGCTCTAATTTTCTGAGTTTTGCGATTGGCTGTAACCATATATCACCATAAATGCCAAGTGAATTTTCCAGCTTTGAAAATAATGTGAAAAATACTATCACTTCAAATCAGCAAAGCATTATTTTAAATTATTTAATCTTGATTTTGTCTAGTGCCTTAACCCTCTGTACTCTTTGTTACTTAGAAAGCCTGCTAAAGGTGTTTAATTCCTTTTATTTCTACTGCTTTTAAAGAATAGTTTTAATTAAAGAAATTAAAACTGTAAGTTATATTATTATTTAACTTAGCCTGTATAAAGGTGTTTCCTTAAAGCAAGAACACCTGAATTCTGCTCGGTGCCCTCTGGACCATGCTGTGACCCCATAAGCATAACAGGGAAACAAAACCAGAAGCTGTTTTTCTCATTCACATAACATCCTTGTTTATTTCTATTGCCTCATCTGAAGGGCAACGGAATGGAGGATATTCCCTGCATATGGGAATTAAACAACAACCAGAGATTTGTTGCTTGCTGCCTCCCATGGAAATGCACACCAGAACCAGGACACCAGAGGGGCTTCTGCTCTGTATCGAAGTAGTCTAGTAATAGCAATTGTGTTTTTAGCAGAACTTTTGCACATTGCTGCAGAATTTTTAGAGTAGATGGCAAAATGAGCTGAAATTTAGTCAACTGCTGCTGCTTGTCGTTACCTTCTGCCATATTGGCAGGCTTACTGCCCATGCCTTGCAGCAGTAGGACTGCCACACTTTTCATAACTGCTTTGCTTTTGCCATCCCTGTGAAATTTCAGGCATGAAGTCCTCTCTTCAGGTCGTGCAACTCTTCCCTTCCTGGAGCGCATGTGTCCCACCGCGCATTTGCAAACACAATCCTTACAGTTCCAATAGTGCCAGCAACAAGATTAACAACAGCCAGGCTGACATTTGTCCAGGCAAGATTCGCCGTATATCTTTAGCATATCAAAGAAACTGCTCTAACTCTGCTAATGGCACTTTGGCATATTGTTGATATGCTGCTGTTGCTGCTGCAAGATGGATCCTATTTCTTCTTAGTGGATTGGCATACTTGACTACCCTCTCCCTCTCCCCTCCGCTGCAGACAGGTGGGACAACAGCCTTTCCATCCTCGGGGATGGAGATATGGGAATTAGTCGTCTAGTTGTGCCGTTAGGGAATGAGCTGTTGACACTTGAACATCAGAATTATTGCTGTACTGAGTTTGTAACTAGCACTTCTTTTGCCAGGGGCTGTTTTTGTGATTGCTGCTGAAATTTTAAATTCCTTCAACCAACCCAGTTTCCTAGAACAGGAGTAGAAGCTTTCACAGATTGCTGAGAAGCCTGTCAGATCCTTGCAGAGCTGATAAACTTTTCATTGGTGTCTTGGAGGTTTCACATTCACTGACCCATGGAGGTTTTCTAGGAGGTGAAATGTGGCAATATGTCATGGATGAAACTTTAGAATTTGCTATGATCTTTACAGTTTATGATGTTCAAATGGAATCCAGAAAGGAAACAGACTTCTTGCCTCCAACACATTGAAGTAATCTAATGTTTTGAACCTCTAAAAAGATAAAAATAGGTTTTATCCCCTGTATTTCCTTGCTGGTTGAATTCAGGACGACTCATGTAAATTAATATTATTAGGCATATTTTCAGGGCTGGTGCAGCTATCTTGTCTACAGCTTTTTATTTGTGTATAATCAGGAGAAAAGGTGGTCTGGTATCTTTTTTTTTTTTCCTTCAGTTTTGTAACTTCCATGCAATTCCATTGCAGTAATGTCAGCGGAAGTTAAAAGAATTTAATAACATTTTTTGTTGTTGTTTGTGAAAGTGAGATGTTATGTGATATGAGATCTGTAATGATGCTGCATATTAGAATGGATTTGCAAGGAAATACCATGGGATGTAATTCCTTTTATAGTTCACAGTCTCTGATTGGTTGCAAAGGCTGCTTTACACATTATAAATGGATTTTGACCACAGCAATATTTGCGTTCTCTACAAAAAGCTGCCTTGTCTGCACAATAGCAACTTTGTGGCTTTCCAGAGTAACTGACCTTGGTTCAGCAGTGAGTACGGGCCCCCCATGTCTGTCTATTATAAGCATTGTGGAGGTAATATGTGCACTGTGAAGGCAGGAGTTTCTCATCAAGAAGTCCTTTGAGGGATATGAAAGATAAAATGAACTCAGTTATTTTTTTAAGCCAATCCCAGTGGAAGGGTCACAGGTAATATACAGAGCGCTGAGTGAAAGCTGGGGATATAAACCACGGAAGTGTTCTTTCAGGTGGAGACCTCTGTAGTTATCATTCATCCATATTTCACAGCAGGACTTTTGTCATAAAATGCTGTGAAAACATGGACTTTCTGCCAAATGTCTATGTTTTGGCCACAGATCTCACATACTTACATTGGTAATAGTATAAACATTGCATGAGGGCATGAAAAAAACACAGAAACAAACAATTTTGTATTGTGAAAAGGAGGTCCAAAATATCTTGGCAGTGACCAGTGTGTCATTTAGTGTCCCAGGTTTCCTTGCCAGCATTTAAATTAAACTGGACTAGAATCAAATCAGTTCTATCAGTACCCCGCTCTAACCTTTGGTTAAGCTGATCATTTGCAGCTTGTTGAAATGTTTAATCTATATCAAAATTGTATCACACTATTACTCCTTGGCATGTTTGTGTGCCTGGTGAATAGGACACTACCAAGCATCATTTCCTTGCACAATTACAGAATATTAACACCTTGGTGTCTTTATGAGCCACTTGGTGCTGTCAGTTGCCTAGTGTAAAGATGCAAAACACTTTTTCTCCTCCTGAGAAAGGTGATTTATTAGACTATTACCCAAACAGAATGCCATTTCAACACTGCCAAATGCTCACCATTCAAGAGAAACAGGCATTCAAAGGGGAAAAGATCCTCACCGCTGCAGTCAGGTTCTGTGAGTCTACAGGCTATGTGGCCAGATTTAATTCAATTCCGCAACTAAATAGTTCAAGAAATGTCTGCTTGTGTTAATTTCTTTTGCTCAACACTGTCACTAGTGACATATTTGTCAATACTTGATGGCCACACAGTTTTATGGAATGATGGCCAAAGGCTAGAAAATAAATAATTCTCATAAGAGAATTTTATTATGCTTTTCCATAGCAATCTGTCCTACTTTCTGTGACTCACTGTAGTTTCATCTGTGTCTTTAGGCTTGTAATATGTATTACAAAAGAAATTTCAATTCTCTTAAAGCTTCATGCAAAAAAGAAAAGATGTACACTGAATTTGTTACACAATAAAATGAGAGTTGAAAGCAGTCCCAATACCATAACAAATCTAGTGAGTTATTGTTATTAGTGTCAAAATCAAAAGAATGAGTAATCCCCCCAAAAAATAAAAAAGTTTATGCAGAATTTTTTTCATTCTAGGAATACACAGAAAAATGGTAAATAAGTTTTATTTCCTCTCTGTTTTGGTATTTCTATTTGCACAATGCAGTCACAGAGGCAGATGTGCTATTAAAAAAAAAATACTCCCAGTGCTCTAACCTCTTGCTTGACAAAAAAGAACTGTCTGTAGAAGAGATTTTTTTTTTTTTTTTTTCGGTTGGTATGTGGTTTTCAGGGTTACTTTTACTTGACCTTAAACCACCTCTCTCAGAGGAAATACAAAAAGTTGGAAAAATTATTCCCATCTCTCAAGAATTCCAAATTGTATATGGAGGATGGAGAGAAATGCTGAGATAGGAATCTTATTTTGCGCTAGATGCTCTTTGATAGAAGGGGTAAATCACTTACTTTGCCAAACAAAAACTTAAGAAATGGAAAAAATCATAAAAAGACTTCTAGAATATACAATGTCAGAATATATTTCCTGTGACTGTAGTTCTAGCTCTTTTCTGAGCTGTTATTTCAGGTTCCTCTCAGCAGAATGGAAGCAGATTCCAGTAGCACTTTCTGCCTTCTTCTCCAGTTCAGATGTCCTTGGTTTGATGCATTTCATTTGTGAACCTGGATTTGGCTTGCATTTACTAGAGGCAACAATGAACTTCAACATTTCCATTGGGAAAATACCTTTATTAAACTGTAAGCATGCTCTGAATATAAATTAGACATAATAAATAATATCAATGATTATTCTGATGTACTGGAAAGTCATTTCTGCTGTTTTCCTAGGATGTTTTCCATAGAATGTCTAAGAAAAGGCAAGCCTACGACATTCAACATGAAGAAAAGAGAAAGTAGCATAAAAGAAGATTCTACATTTGTTCTGTAGCAGCAGACACATGAAAATTTTATTACAAAATCATGTGTTTTTTGTTGCAGGCTTAGCAATGATTGTTTGTGGAAGAGATAATGTATCATGGGAAAACATCGCTAATTCTTATGGTCTCAAGCTTTCAGTCTTATCATTATTATCAGTCCTTTTTTGAATGTACAGTTTTCAACAGTGTAGCGTATATTTTCTATGTATAAAAACAGATGTTCTCTAACTAAAATCACTGCCAGCTTGTTGTGCAGAGCTTTTACTAGATTTTAATTACTAGAATATGTAACTAATGAGGAGAGAGACTTTCTTGATCCACCTGGAATTTTTCAATTTCCCTATTTGTGTTCTGTTTCTTAAATAAATATATATGCATGTACATCTACATCTACTTATTTTTATATATATTTGATATCTTCAAGTGATATATATTTGATATCTTCAAATATATGTATTTGATATCTTCAATATGACAATTTGAAATTATTACTTTAAAAACAGTCCAGCTAGAATTCCTTTCAGGGAGTATAGTTCCTTTCAACAGTTTTCTATAGAAAAGTGAGGCTTTTGCTTTAAAAACACCCCAGCTTAAGCTGATATTTCATTTGTACATTCTCCCCCAGTGCAGTTCTTTTTTTTTTTATTTTCATGTTTTCTGAGAGAGTATAGGAACAGGATATAGAGAATACTTTTATCAACACCTTCACATCTTACTAAGGAATACATATTAGAGAACACATCAAAACTGTTAAGCATGAAACAAGAATGAGGCACATACTTCTCTGCTCCAGTCCCATCAATCTTGCCCAAACCTAGTGCTACAGCCTTCTCACAACCTTCAC
>VZSV01000013.1:10223138-10236365 GCA_013398735.1 Nothocercus julius | reverse complement strand
TCCCTCTCCTCTCCTCTCTCAGGGACAACCTCCACGCTGCCGCATGGGCTATTGAAAGAGATAACAGCACAGAATGGTATCAGTCCAGGCTTGCTTAGAAACAGATCCTCTGGGTAGGCCAGTATTCTTTGTTCATCTGGGCAACAACTGGAAACATGCCAGATCTTCATCTGTAGTCATATCTCTCCTCATTAGTGCTAGCACTCAGACCTTTTACCAGACTAGCTAGGCCAATTTAAAGTTAGCTAGTGTTTCCGCGCATAACCAGCTCACACTTGACCAGCCCCTGTTTTCACATTTTTTTACCACACTTGAGTTCTCTGATCCACACTGATGACTGCCTTTCACTACCTTTCCTAATCCTTCCCCTAAAATTCCCATAAAAGATTTTGTGCATTCCACAAGCCCTTGAAGACATCTCTTAATATGTTTTACCCAATCCCCAAATCCTCACCCAGTGAGTCCTATGCCCACTGGAGTTATAAGTCCCTTTAGTTTCAGGGTGCTTCAGGGAGCAAGCTTTCTTTGATTTCTTACAGTGGTCTTCATAACAGAAAGAGTGGTCTGATCATTCTTATTTAATGGTCTTAGAAATTAGCTGAATCTGTGTGCTCTTTTTCCACTAATTACCAGGGCCTCTCTGCCTGTCCTTGTGCCTGATTGTACCCAGTTCTTTGTTTTTGTTGGGCTTAGCCTTTAATCAGGTTACCTAAAGACTCCTAAATTTAAGGTAAGATTAATTATATTGTATTTAATACTAGATATAAATAGATATTAGACATATACATGCTAGACTCCTAGTCTAAGCTAGCCAACTCAGAAGATAAAAAATAAATATAAGATGGTGATTCACCAAACTTTTCTAAAGATACATCTTACAGGATGGTCTTACTGCCTTCTAGAAAGTCTGTATCTCTTCACAGAGACACTTGCATGATTACCTAGATTACCTTGCATTTACCTAGATGTCAAACTTTCAGATGGCTAAAGCAGGTAAGATGAACTCCAGCTTTACAGATGATTCATATATTTATTAACATATATCAATGTATATAATTGATGATATGTATTTGCATGGAAGCCTAGTTCTGTGAGGAGGAAAAATGGATCAAAGTTAGTATAGCTTTTGTTGTTTGAGATATGACTTCTATCAGCAGTTGTATTGTAATAACATGTCAAATATTAGTAAAAGCATTTAATTCATTTTTAAAGAGGTTATCTCCATGAAATATTCAGTATGGATTAATTTATGCTTTTTATTTAGGCCAGAATGGGCAAAATGACTGAAATTACAATTGCACAAGTAAATGTTATTTCAAGCCCTCTAGCAGCAGGAAATAGCTTCATAACAAAATTACGTAACAGCTGCTATCACTAGTGATCAGCATGATAATATTTTCTCTCTCATTCTAATGAATCAAGAATTATTTAACAGGGATGTCTTCAAGGAGTTGTAGTTAGAAAAAGAGCATCTATTGAGGTTACATACTACTTGATAGTATGCAACAGATATCCTTCACTAAGTAGACACGTAATTGGTAGTACAGTTCTTCTCATTTTGACCTGGAAATGTCACTTTGTAGAGTAAGTCAGTGTAAAGGCTGGGATTATCCTGTCTTTTTGTATGATTTTTGATCACTAGAATGACAAATGAACATTCAGGCCTTAATGAAATAGATACCTTGTTTCATCTTGGCAGATTTCATCCTCTCTATAACCCCTCGTTAGCTAGTTGAAGGCACCTAGATGTGCTGACAACACTCCTAATGCAGCCTGGTACAAGGTTAACCTTCATGGTCACAAGGGCATGTTGCTGGTTCATGCTCAGCTTGCAGTCTACCCATACCTTTTCGGCAAAAATTCTCCAGTCTATATTGTCACACTGGGTTATTTCATCCCAGATGTAAGACTTCATATGGTATTTACTGAACTTCCTGAGGTTCCTGAGAGTCCGTTTCTCCATCCTGTTGAATTCCCACCACTTCATAGCCTTGACTTCTGGTGTCAGTGGGTCCCTTTGATTTGAGATCTTCTGCACCTAGATGACAATGGATTCCCTCCCATGGTCCAGGTTATTAACAAAGTTAATGAAGATACAGTATTTTGTCCAGTGATGACTCAGAAGAATGCAGCTCATAACCAGCTAGATTTTCTCCCATAGGGTTTTACCCCTAAGTCCAACAGTTTTCCATCCATTGTTCCATTCATAACTCCCAAGTTTGGTTGCAAATAGACTATGGAAGTCTGTGTCAAAAACCCTTCTTTAGAAAAAAAGACTTTCTAAATGATATTCACTGCTGTTTCCTCATAGCCTCACAATTTTTTAAAAGGAAGCAACAAGGTTTCAGTAGCAGCCAGGAGATTTGAAACCACCTCAGTCTTTTTTTCCTTCAAGCTGTTAAAATTTTCCTACATCTTGTATCAGTTTATGAATCAATAAACAATGAGAGTTAGTTAAGTCACATCTCTAAATCATTCCCTAAAATTACAGTTTCTTGTTTTATGTTGATGTGTCCTTCCGGTTAAAAGTTTTCATAATGAATATCTTAAATTCTTTGCTTTTTTATAAAAAAAGTCATGAAAATTTGTGTATTGATAGTTATTATTCTAGTAGCCTCCATTACTAAGATAAATTTTATGTATAAATTAGAATTAATAGATTAAATAAATTGCATACATAAGCATAAAAGTGATTTTACTGTATTCTTTCTAAGCACAACGTCCCATGCTTATGTGAGCAGTTGGGATGTCATTCGTATATTAGGTTTGTTGCTTTTATATGTTAGTAATGGCTGATTTCTTTTTCTATCCTTTTTTTTTCTGACCATGACTCAGAGGTCTGATGTGTTTTTAACCTTTATTTCTTTGCCATTTATCGTTGGTGACCAAAAAGACTTTTTCATCCTCATTTCCTAGTATCTGAACCCACTGTCCACCATTCTTCTTTAGCTCTGCTAAGGAAGCCCCACTTCGATGTTACTGTGTTGATGCTTCTGACAAGAACAGCTCAGTGAGTGCTCACCACTCTCTGTGCTGGATGACAGTGCTTTATAGATTCATGGGTTGTAGAAGGAACATATGAAGTTTTGTACCCCTTCAAGGAGAGGGAAAGTGTTGATCTAACTGAAGGTTTCCCTGTCAGTATGGAAGTTGCACTTTTTCCCAACCTCCTGCCTCTGACAGAGTTTAGCTTCTCATTTTGTAGATTTTATAGTCATCTTATATTAATTTGCAAAAAAAAAAAAAAACTTCACTTTCAAAATGCCTTGGCATCCTTCTCCTGTCTTTTCAGACAAGATCATTTAACTAAGAAGTTGTTATTTCCTCTGGGTTTTCCTTGCAGTACATAAACTCTATTATATAAAAAGATAGTTGTTTTTCTTCCTCTTCCCTGTAAATTGTAAAATGGATGCTTTTCAGTATCAGAAGCTACCAAGACTATCAAGACTACTTGTACCCAAAGGCATCTCAGTACTGTCCTATATAGATTCAGTTGGCATACACTTTTCTCATAACACTTTGTAAGATAGAGTTGGCTCCGATGTTTCTGATTTCCCAGCCTATTTGTTTGACTAATTAGATATCAAGCTCTGTAGATTATTTTGAAGTTGTTTATTCCCTGTCTAGTGGCATTACATGTGTCACAGCAATTGATAATGTGAGGTGTTCAGCTTAGGAAATGCAGAGGAAACAGCCGGAGTTAGCCACTGCCAGTCTGCATTGAGCCCTGTTTTCTCTTTACCCACATAAATTGGCCTAAAGAGGAGGGGGAAATGAAAAAAGAATCAATAACAAGAAAATTCTGATGTGTCCATTAAATGTATTGCAAATATTTTATCAATGCCAACAGATAGGAAAAAAAAAAAAAAANTAGTTCTTCCCATCTTCACCTGTAATTATTTCTGTAATTTTGATTTGAAGAATTTTATTCAGCTTTGACTTGGCAGAACCTATTTTTCTTTTATGTTTCTAACAGACATCTTGATAAACCCCAGCCATAAATAAATGCATTACTTTGTCAAGAAACAAACGATAGTTTTGTACTTTCAGTTGTACACTTGATCTATTTTTTATCTTTCCCTAAAGTAGTTTCACATTTTAAATGATCGTATCTGACAGTTTCCCAGGTAAAAGAGCCTTGACAGCTCAAAGAATTACAGTCAGGCCATTCATATTGATGCTGTGCTTTGCCCTTCTCATTTGTGGTACTCGGCTCTGAGTTACAGGAGATCAATGGGGAGCATTGATGTGGACTGGGATCTCCAGTCACTTTTACACGGGGCTTTATTAAAAAAAAAAAAAAAAAACAGAGAATATAAATTTTAGAAGCACAATTCTACTCTTATATTTGATGGATTTATTAAAAGATAGCTAGCAAACATCAGATGAGACTGTATTTTGACTGTGGAGAGCTGAAACTGAAAGCTGAAGTCCAGAGGAAAGAGGTAGGTTTGTGATACTGAAAGACACTTGAGAGAATGTAGTCTAGAGCCTAAAATATCTAAGTCAAAGACAATGAAATATGACACATATTGCAATTTTTTAAAAGAAAAGAAAAAGAATTCAGTGGCAAATCTTTTTTTTTCTTCTTTTTATTACCAATTATATTTGATAATCTTAGGATGTATAAGTTTAGTGTGGGAGATTCTAATAATTATATTCTCATTGAAAGCAATTAGTAATTACTGATTATGACAAAACTCATTTTAAATAAAATGCAATCATATTGTAATCAATAAGAAAAAAAAATGGAACTACTGCTTGAAGGCAAATTCTTCTGTGATGCTGTTAACACTCCTCAAATTTATTTCTGCCTCCTCCTTATATTCAGGAATCTTTCATTATGTTACATGTGAAATGCAAGCCATTGTAGTGGGTGACTAGAAGAAGGTTTTTTTTTGTTTTAGATAGTGAAAAACATTTGTCCTGTGCTTCAAACTACTCCTAGAACTCATGTTAAAGCTAATGATAGATGAAAGCTCTGAAAGCTCTCACTATCACAGAAAATCCATCAACAGCCACCAAATGCAAGTAATATAATGGGTATAGAGGTCATGTATTTTTTTGACTTATTCAAACTATTGTTTTTCAATGTATGTATACATACTTTTTATAGGCAAAGTCACTTAGTATCTTAGTATGATTTAGTATGGTCACCTATAATAAAGAAGGATTCAGAATGGGGTCCCAGCTCACAGAATACTGATTGCGTAGACCACTCTGCACTGTTGTGCTCTCCAGCTACCTGCAGGTTATCGGCCAAATGATTTTTCCCTATCATGTAAGAAGTCTTCCAGTTTAAGGAAAAAATCAGTACATTTTAGACTATAACTTGCGAGATTGAACAAATAACCCCTGATTATTTATCCTATAGTTTATTTTTTTAATTTTTTATTTCCTATTTCATTTATATAATGATGCAATGTCTGTTTACCTTGTAATTACTATAGAGCTCAAGTCCTAAAAAAAAAAAAAGACAAAAAATAATGCTAACATATAAAAAAGTTTGAAAAATAGCTTTGTCTCCATCTATGAATTATTTTAACTGAAAAGATCATTTAGATTTCCACATAAGTTCTTTTTTTTTTTTTTTTAATAAATATATAATTTGAAAACAGGAATTTTGGGAATGAGATATGTCATGATAACAAAACAGCTTTTCAGACTATAAATTTAATTCTCTCAGCCTGTTTGCACAGCAGTATAGAGCAGGGATTTTTATGACAGTTTTCACCTTGTGTACTGTGTCAACCTTTTTGAAGAGCTCACAGCAACTAGTCAGGAACTTTTGGCTCTTATGCATCAGAGAAAACCAAGTATTCTTTAGGATGAATTAGCCTTTTCTAATATTTTACCTTTTTCATATAAAAATGCAGCTAATAAGACATGCACAAGAGTATAAGCATTTCCCACTATATCTGTGTCTATTTCTGAAGTCCCGTTTGTGTTACAAAACTGAGTTTCAAAGAACTTTTTTTATTCCAAGAAGGCTTGAAAAAGCAAATGGATCATTTCAAGGCATATACAAAATGATCTTGTGCTGAACATTTGGACATTCAAGCATATAAGAATAAAGATTAAGGATCTGTGAGCAACTTTTTCTTGTAAATTGTATTCTTGTAGTTGTAAAATATGAGCAGAATAACCTAAAAGAGTCTAATGCTGAACTTATATGAACACACTTATCTCTATCTACAGACGTGTAATGACGACTTGGACCATCTCAGGCCCAAATATGCACATGTAATCACACATGTACTTTCAGATATTCATGACATTCTCTAGATCAAGGTGTTTTTGTTTGAGATTTTTTTCCAGAAGAAAACTGAACTCTAATTTCCCTGAACAAATTGTATTATATAAATTGACTTTATCTTTTGACTACATAAAATTGAACATTCATTCTTCAAAAATAAAAAGGTATTTTTATGCACTGCATAGGGGTACTTAGGAGTATTAAATCATTAAATAATGCAACTAGCTAAATGATTGATTGATTTCTCTAGTTACTGCCAAATAAGATAATTATAGAATAGCAACCATCTTTCAAAATAAACTGATCGTTTCCAGCCCATTCCCAAGATCTGAATACTTGTGTTATTAAAACAAAATCCTGTTAATTATTATGTATCCTGTGATGGGATAGTAGCTGTTTGGTTTTTTTTCTCAAATATTCATAACCATATCTATTTAAATTCAGTGTCTGCAGTATTTGAAGGCAGATAGTTTGTATTTCTTCCTTCTTAATAGTTTAATTGTATTCCTCTTTAGGTATTCCACACAAAGCTGTGTGAGTAAATTGAAATTCTGGCCTTCAGCTGGCCTGCTTATTCATTCAAAAGAACGAGGACTTTCACGCCAGTCCACAAAGGCCAATATTTTTCATTATCTCTGAATATTGCATAAAGCCAGAATCACAGCAGTGGACAGCAATTATGACTGTTATGTAACCACCAAAGGCCATACTACATCACAACTCCATTTCAAAACTTTGAGTAAAAAATGTGCATCAATAGCAATATTAATTTCCTGATGAAGTAGACTCACCAGAATAACCTGTGTTTTTCAAAAATTCTGGATAAAGAAATAGGTTTAGTCATTCTTGATATACTTTTTTTTTTCCAGAAGACATTAATTTACTGACTAAAACATTACATGTTTTATAGTAAAGTGAGTATCTTTTGAACTTAATGCATTACTGACTGCATAAAATGTTGCGAGAAGCAACGCGGTTGCACAGTCAAAGTTCAGGGATAAGTTCAGCAATACGCAGCTTAAATAATGGTAAAAATTCTCTTGTTCACTTTCTGCATTCTTTCACCAAAAAAAAAAAAAAAGCAAAATGTTAATAATTAAATGAATAGTGTTTATTAAAACCAAAGCTAAACATTCTTTTCAAAAAATCTTTTCAGATTGCCTGCAAAATGGTGCCTCCAGATAGACATGCTATTCTGTAGATTAAATACTTACAATTTAAATATTTGTATAGGATGAGAAAAATACTTTTTTTTCTTTCTTTTTTGCAACCTTGGTTTCCCATCTTTGAATAGGCACAACAGACAAACATGCAATTTGCTCTGGCTTTTGTCTAACTGCAAATAAAAGATTAGGTACAGCTGAACTTGCAAAGGCAAAGACAAAAGCAAGAGTCGTGAGGCACTCTCCATTATCTGGGATTTTCTTCTGGAGACATCAGTGTTCTGTGGAGCTTTTCTCTCCTTTGTTTTAAAAATCTTATCTAGTGGGTACAGCTTTCTTGTTAGCCAACTCTCTCTTGTTAGCCAAATTGAAAGGTCAAGATATTTAGACACTTAAGGCATGGATAGTGTCATGAGCTTGCCCATCCTCTACTGGAAGCATGGTTTTGGGGTCATGGCAAAGAAGCGGAAAGCTTAACAGCTGGAGTTAAAAGCCAGCGACTTTTGAGATACTATTTCTGCCAGACTTGAACAATCGCTCATATGGTTAATCATAAAAAAGAGAGAGAAAAAGGAAAACATTTGGCAGATGAGAGAAGTTGCTGTGAGAGAGGTAAAAATAAGTAAGTTAATGATTTAAAAATTTACATTTCTCGTGTCTGTTTGTGCAAGCATTCCTGTACTGGTTTTGTACTTTTTTTCTTACTAACGTACAAACTCTTGTTTCACTTCTATAATTCTAATGCATCACTATTTTCACTGCTTACTTTCCGTCTTTTAGGATAGTTCTGTTTTTCATTAATCTGTAGTACATTTCACAAGAATCCCTGTTCCCTTTTCTTATCTGTGTCCTTAGGAACATTTGCAACTCATCCGCTCTGTTATGCAATGCCAGACTGCACTCTGCATCCCTTATAAACAAACAAATAACCAACAATAACAACAAAAAAAAAACAAGAATCCCCAAAGGAAAAATTCCTCTCGGTTAAACTTCCTAGCTTTCCTGGCTGCTTTTTGTACAACCAATTTTGTCTGGTGTACCTAGAGATATCTGCTTTCATATTTCAACACACTGGAATATTTCAAAAACAGAGTACACACCTAAATCTGAACTCAGCCTTTGCAATCTGCCTCATTAATAAGCAGGTCACTCCATTCCAGCGATAAGTGTTAGTAGTATGGAGAGCAAGAGGCTTACCGGAGAGAAATTGAGAGCGTGTCACCTATTAATGGATGGTGGGAAGGCACAGCCGTTGTGACCACGGTCATCCCTGCAAACGAGCATATGTTCCTAACTGACTCGCCTTTGTGTATGTGTGTTTTTGGGGAGCATTCGTTACCTGTTTAGCTCTGCCTGAGCACAGCAGCTTTTCATCAATACAAAATCTTTTGCAGTCCCTTCTGTGTTGATTGGGGTGCTCACAGCCTTCTTACACCGCAATGCATGAGCGTGAAGAAAGCTGGAGAAGTTTGAACCACAAGGCAGATGCTATCCAACATTTTTGTGTCCTGCAGCATCAATCTGGGTAACTTTTGCCTGCAAAGGATAGCAACTATTTTACAGACTCCTCCACCCAAAACGTGTGTTACACTAGATTTACTCAAAATACACATCTCAGGCTAATATATGGCTTGTAGCCTTTTTCTAATAGAGTCCTTTACAGTCTGACCTTCATTTTATTTTATTTTATTTTATTTTATTTTATTTTATTTTATTTTATTTTATTTTATTTTATTTTATTTCGTTCATTTCATTTCATTTCATTTAAATCAGATCACAAGTTCAGATACTTGCTAGTAAAAATTTACATGGCAGGGAAAAAAAGGGTTAATAACAAATCTGAGGAGCTTAAAATGAATAGTGAAATTGCACACTAATGGGTTATCTAGTTATAGAGAAAATCACAGATGCATGCTTTACTTTTATACCGATATCCTAAAGCTCACATATTTGCTGTTGTTTTATTGTGAGAATAACTTTTTGTCTCTTGAAAAACTGGGAGAAAATGCATATTTTAATTTAAAATAAAGTACATTGATTTCAATATTTTTTATGGAACTACTGGAGAAAAGTGGTAGTGGAGAAAAGTATCCCTACTTGATAGTTACAGAATTCATCAGAAATGCAGGAAATGACATTTCAGTTCTCTCCTCTGCTCTTAGGACAGATGAATGCAAAAGTCCTTAGAGTTAATGACTCTTCATTCTGGAATTACTGTATTTTATATAAAACAACATTTTAATGAAACAGTAATTTTTGAGACAAAGTATCTGACTTCCTGCCCTGTAAGCCTGTCCCTGATATATAAAAAATTCACTTTTGTTTGTTAAGTGAAATATTAGCTACCAGAAAAGTAGATTCTTGCCTACTTAACTGCATTCATTATACTGTATGGTGAATAAAATACAATACAATAAAAGTCATGCTGTTCTCTGTACCAGATGCATAATTTGAAAGAAAAATGTTAACTCTAACTGTACTTATTTTTTTCTTTTATTTGTAGAATTTGTTAATATGAAAGCAGACTCAATCACCTGCTATAAATATTTCTTACATGATTTAGATTCAAATGTTAACAAAGAAGAAAGCAAAACTAAAACTCATGTTACTCATGTTACTCATTAGAGCCATGTTTTATGGCTGTAATGCCTGTTGTGCTGAGCAATGGGGTCTCTCCTTCTCCTCCTTTATGAATCTAGTCATGTCTGAGTGCTTATTTCTCCTCAGATGAAACAAATGCGTAGAGAATTTTGTGATGACGGCATATTAAAAAAAAAAAAAAAGTATTCTTCGGTTAATTTAGCATTTGTAAATATAGACTTTTTCCAACTTTATCACATCCACACACCAAATAGAAAAAACAACAGTCAAAAATCTGCCCAGCATGTAGATGTGTCCACATGCTAGAGTGTAATATGTAATATTAAAATATTACATTTTATATACACAAAAAATAAATGTATACATTGTATATACATTTAAATATGTAAAGAATTACGTATTTTATGAGCCTATTGAAGTGTAAAAGTGTACACACAGTCATTTGTCTTCCTTTATATGTTGAATCATTTAAAAGAAAAAAACTTAAATATGAATCTGTTGCTTTTTAAAGGTAGAACTTGCTGGTATGAAAGCATAGGCATATTGCTGTTCTGCTAAAACAGAACAGACAGTGTGAAAGTGATCACGAGATTAAATGGTGTACTAAAAACAAATGAGCTTTGGCATACAGAGCGGCTTTGCCTTGTTCCTGATATCACTTTGATTCGTATGCTCAGCAGAGCATGAATGAAATAAGGACTGCAGTGCTGTGTTTCGGGTTTCTGTGTGCTAAATAATAGTTTAGATTTTCCTTATCCAAATCGCTGTCTGTATATATTAGCAACTATATACTGTACTGGGGAAATACGGATTCTGCTAATTAGTGTCTTGCTAGATGTAATCTAACTAAAATATATTTTTAGAAGACAGGAGGGTAGTTTGTCTGATAAGAAGCTTGAGGAGTCAAAAAGCATCAGCATACAGAGAATATGAAAAGTTCAGGTTCAAGTTTACAGGGGGATTACTGTCTGAAGCTACTGCAGTCAAGACTTGCTCATTTGCAAACCCTGAAATCAGGGAGATTTCTTAAAAAAAAGTCTGAGGTCTGAGCAAGGGTTTAGGTTGCTTATATGCCATCAATCCATTATGAATCACATTTTGGAAGACAGATAGCTTGGAAACTGAAGCGGTGAATAAATCCTCTTCTGCATGAATGAGACTTAGGAAGACTCTGCCTTAGCAACCACCAAGCAACTATCAGATGATCTAATATCAAGGCAAGCTGGCAACATGGAACAGCTTGCTAACAACTGAGATCTGGTGGTTTGTAACATGTAGGATGTGAATGCTAATTAAAAAGTAAGAGGTATTGGCATTTGTTTGTTAAGGACAGGGAAGACACAATGTCAGCACCAGAAACCGTGACATTTCCTGGGCTTGCATGTCATCTTCACCAAATATACTCAACTGTTGTAACTGCTAGAAGACGAAATCCTGAAGCAAGTGAACATGCAAGTATTTTCTGTGTTTCAGGTACCTACAGTAATAGTGTTGTGGTGATTTTTTTTTTTTTCCCAGTTGCTCTCAGTTTTAAAGGCTAGAATTTCCTAAACCACTTTCCTGTAGGTTTTCCTCTATTAGAGCCTGTCAGATGCTGTAGGTGGTAGGCTATATCTCATGCAAACCTGTCACACATGCCATATTGCTGCTGCTCCTGAAATGCGAGAGTATTGGAAAAAAAAAGGATCCAGGAAAACCCCTCCTTGTGATTGCACATCTGCCTAGGCTGCTTCTTGCAAAGGAGAGTGGCAACTTCTCACACCTCTGTTTCCTGCATCCTTATGGACAGGGCCTGTTCCTTACCCTAGCTCTCAGCTTTCTCTTCTGGAGGAAGTCAGCCCTGCAGTCTGCATATGACTGAGAAGAGCATGCTCAAGTTCGGCCACCATCAAGTTAGGAAAAGGAGAAACAAGAAGATATTGTGAGCAGAAAATTCCTAAAACAGTGATAGAAGGATAGTATCACTTACAGGGATGGTTATACATCATCTTTCTCTTTAGTTTTTCATTTTCTGTTGTTTCCTTGAAATAAACCTGAAAAGCACTCATTTTTCTCTATTTATAGAAAACAAATATTTTACTTGTCTGGGGACATCAGGTTGAAACCACTCTGAGTTTATGTCACCAAATAACCAAAGTGACAAGAAAGGATCATTTACAGTCAAACATCAGGAATCCCTGCTAATTCATATGCTTCATGCTCCCAAATATGCTGTTTATTTCTTCATTTTATTAATGATTTAAAGAATATATCCATAAAAACAAGTAATTTTCCCAAAAACAAACATTATGTCTCTTTTTTCTAGCTTAATCTCGGTCAATTAATTATATTTTATTGTCCATAATTGCAATGCTAAAATGTGGGTGTGAAGAAAACCTTTGGAATTGCATTCAACTGTCTGTCTTTAGATATTTTTAACTGCTTAGGTTTTGGAGAAATTTTCACTGTGGGTGTGATGCAAATACTGCCTTGCTGATGAGTTTCTTATATATCCCTCTCAAACATCTTCTGCAGGCCAGTTATGCCTTTGATTTCTACTATAACTGGAGGTGTAATGACAACACCAGTAAGCGTAGTGTCACTCTTTTTAAAACAGCCTCGTTTAAAAAAAAAAAAAAAAAATGGTGCAAAGGATCCTTAACAGTGTGGTATTCACTGTAGACTAGTATTTCCAGTCTCTGACAGGGTTATATATGCTCATCTTGACTCATTCTCACAGCACTTATTTCCTAACCTGGACAGATTAAATTTACTTTTTGTACTTCCAAAAGTGCAGTAAATGTTCCCTCAACTACAAACTATACATATTTTTGGTGTCAAGACACTAAACTCTCTAAACCTGCTGTTTTGATTCAGGGAAATATTAATTTTTCTGTTCTTACCTACTTTGGAGAGCAAATACTAAGTCTTTCAGAAAATCTGTCCATATAAAAATATCCCTCTGATACTATGTAGAGTTTACTGCAATAGACCAGGATTTTTTTTTAACAAAACAAAACAAACAAACAAACCCCTACTGTTTACCGTACTCCTGAGGTCACTATCCTTTGCTAGAAGATGCTATGCTAAACTGAGGAATTACTCAGGAATTTATTCTGTTTCCTTACTCATCAGTATAATAGGTTCTTAATGCAGTGGAATTAGATGAAGCAATGGAATCATAGAATCATAGAATCCTTAAGGTTGGAAGGGACCTCTAGAGATCAT
>VZSV01000013.1:10212163-10222578 GCA_013398735.1 Nothocercus julius | reverse complement strand
ACATAAATAAAATATTTTATTCCTAGTCAACTTAATGTCATATCTGGAAATTTTTAAAAGGTAGAATAATTTCTTTTCTTTTTTTTTTTTTTTTTCAGATGTGTAATCATAACATCAGTCTTTTAGCAACTTTTTATTTTATGGAAAATATTTATGTCCAAGGATGGTTGGAAGCTTTAATTGATTTTTCACACTTCAGTGCAGTGCAGTCAGTCTTTGCAAATATTTTTTTCTCTCATTCTCAATTAAGTGTCCCAAACCCAGGTTTAATTTCAATGTAGCGAGTGGCTACTGTGCTCAGAATTCAAATATAATATTTTAACATTTTTCAAGGTTAATATGAAATAATGTGTGTTATATTCAGCTTGTGAGTATTAAATTTTAGCATATAGTTTCCAATCGACAGGGTTGTGACCAGTCTATAAAATATGAATGGTGGGCTAGATACTTAATTCCTAGCTTATGTAGTCCCTTACTTTTCAAACTGTTTAACCCCATTTGATTTTGAGCAGGGATATTCTCACTGAAATCAGTTTCGATTCTTCTGTCCATACAATCAATATGTGTGTAAGATTTGCAAGCTTTAGCTTGCAGTATTCCTTAGGGAAAAAAAGCCTCATACAGTAACTGGCCAACTTCACGTTTAGCAGGTAATTTAGAATGTAGTTTATTTTTTTTCAACTGCTTTACATATGAGTGGCTGTGTAGTGGACCACAGCTGCCTAGGTTGAGTCATTAAAGAAAAATTGGTATGTACAAATTAAAATAAATAATATTCTATGTCAGCAGAATTTTCTGTAATTGAAGTATGACAGCATTTTCTGCAGTGTGAATATTTAGGTACATTTTTATCCCTCTTTCCCTTTATATTGCAGATTGTAATAGATTTGATAGCACATTGTTATATTTATTTCTGATTTGCCATCTCTGAGATGAAATCTGTGTATATTTAAGGAATGAGATCTGGAATTATACATTGCCTGTGTCAAAAGGCACAAGTCAAGGTTCATCACCAAGAAGTATATTAGAATGGCTTGGTGAGGAGTGGGCTGAGGGGATACATCTTTTCCCCAGGCCAACACTGCCAACGAAGAGACAAATTTTCTCCTCAGACCGAGGCAAAAGCATATGTTTTCTTTTCATCCCACGCCCTCAGTAAATTCAAGTAGGAGATCTAATCTTGATTGGTTTTATGTCTGCTGGGCAAATTGTAGGAGTGTGGCTTTGAAACTGAGAACAAATTTAGAAAAATATAAGCTGTAGTGGAGTGACAGAGACGGGAAAAATGGCAGGAGCATTATTTCTGCCCACGCTCCGTGCACAGAAGTCAGTAGCCTTTCATACACACAGGACTCCACAGTTTATCATCAGGACCAGAGAGGCAAGAGGGAGACCATGTTTCGCTGCCTGAGGACACCTTCCTGCAGAAAAGTTTAATTAAAACCTCTTCTCAGCTGTATTTTATCTTGTGAAAGGCTGGCCAGTGGTAGAGTTAATGCCCCTGTAAATTCCTTTGCCAAGTGTCATTAATTTGACAAGAGCCTTGGGAAGCAAAGGGTCCTAAGGTCAATAAGTTCTGCCTCCTTGGGAATGTGAGGGTGCCCTCAACAGCAAGCACTGAAAGGAGGAGAGAGAAAACAGCCCATCTGTAATGACAAGTGAATACTGTTTTTATAGCAGTATTTTTAAAACATATTTTAATCTCTGCAGTGAATTTGTACAGTATCCCTATACAGACCCTAAATGGTCTTCTGTGTTTCTGTCTAGGAAAATTATTCTACTTATATCTGATCAATACATATTTAAGCTAATATTGAATTTTATATTAAAATAAATTAGAAGTTCTCAGAATAATATGTTCACCTTACTGAATTCAAAACATATGTCAAATGCTCAGTGGCAATCTTAGAGCTCCTTGTGCTGATGGTGCTCAGTGCTATATCAGCTTATATTCACTGATGTGAATGTAACTTTGCCTACTTAATACCAGTTGATGGGTTGGAGATATGTATATTTCTCTATACACTTGATCAACTCTTATTTAGATTATAAAAGGAGAGAGAAGCTGAGAAAAATGCAAACAGTCGAGAAATGTCCTGAACATGACACTCATATAATTAATATAATAATAATTTATTAATATAATAATAATATAATTTAAAAAAGGAAAAGAAGAAATTTGCCAATGAAGAAAGAAGCATTTAGAAAGCAAAGAGAAGTGCACTGTGTGGATCTCAGCTGTATCTAGGGCAAGAAATCTTCCTTTAGCATGGGAGAATGACCTGTAGTTTCTGGGCTTCTGCCCTATGTTTTGTCCATCCTCCTTTCGCAATGTTCCTTATTCCTTAGGGAAGCTAGAGAAGGGAAGATAGGTTTAATTGAAGAGTGTCATTACTCTAAAAATTAATGAGCACAGCATAATTTAACTGCAACACAATTATTTATTTATTGCTTATTACTACTTCATGTCATTCCCTAAGCTTCATATTACCTAGCAGCTTGTCTTAGCAGTTTGTTTCATAGAGGTCACTAAATAGGTACATTTTTTAAAAGATCTAGTCTTAGTCTTAAAAGATCTAGTATATTTTTTAAAGAAAAGAAAATCTCTTTAGTTCCTATTAGTTGTATAGAAAACATCTGAAATGAATTTTCTCAAATTTACAAAAAGTCACGTGCTTGAGATGAGAATGAGGAATCAAAAATTTAAACTAGACTAAAGAACTTGTCAAAGATAAATGAAGAAATAAAAGGCAAGATCAGGAAAATGTCTCTGAAAAAATGAATAAAATAAATACAATATTTCTACAGCAAGCAGACTTTGAAAGATAAAGCCAAGAACTTTTCAAAATATAAAAATCCGCTCATTTTTCAAACTCCTGATTCACATATAATTCAAATTTTACAAATATTTAACATTGCCTATAGGTCCAATATCAATATTGCTGTGCTTGAGAGACTGCAGACACTGGGTGTGATTAGTTGTTAATGCAGAGAACAAAAGAAAACAAAAAAAAAAAAAAAAAAAAAAAAAAAAAAAAAAAAAAAAAAAAGGACAAAAAACAACAAGAATTTTAGGCTTTACAGCAGTGAGAGGCAATATTAATTACATACAAATCATACACAGCGTGAGATTGTTCCAAAATACTCCTGACCTTCTGGACTTGTCTATTACAAGAATGTATGACCATGTGAACTATAATATGTGGATGTTTATGGACTTCGATTATGATTAAAACTAATTTCAGATACCTGTTAAAGCTGCTTTAATATTTCCTCCTTTCTCCAGCCCTGATTCTCCAGACGATCCGTTTTCAGCGAATCATTTGTGTGCTTTAAATCTCTGCTAAATGCATGCCCCTTGAAAGCAACAGAAAGTATGCTCATAATATCCATATGTTTCTCTTGTCTTGAATATTAAGCTGTAGCAAAATTTGGTCCTTAGAATATGCTGAAATTGTAAATGTATGTCTTAAGTCATTACTGTAGATTGCCTCAAAATTGAACATAAATTCACATAAAGATTTCATGTTGTTCTTGAAATTAGCAGCTTTGTTGAGTGCAGAGTACATAGGCAAAGAAAGGACATTTCCCAGAAAGAACATATCCATTTACTTGCTTATGACAGAGAGAAACTTGGAGAACCAAGCAACTTCCTACACTGACAGATCTATGCAAATACAAATATAAACACAAATATGACTGTAAGTAACTGCTCCCATGTTGTCTAAGTGGACATTGTATTCTGTTGCTACTTTTCTCCTGTTCTACTATAGTCCTATTTTAATTTCTAAGAACTCTTTTCAAAGCACCTGTATTGGACTTCAACCAGATAAAACAACTGGCAAGACAGTATTTTGGTCTTAACAAGGATGCAGGGCAGATGAGTGAAAAGCATAATGAAATGTACTCCCTTTTAAATACAATTTTTTCATTCTGTGTGAATGACTGTCACCCTTTCCTATGATCAGGTTCAGTCAAATTAATGTTATTAGTATGCGTCATATATATTTTGACTTAGGCACCAAACACAGGGGAAAAACATTGTGAATATTCTCAGTGAATGCTGATATTCATGCTTAGGAAAATTTGTTACCCCTCTTCTGTCTGATTTGCACTCAAATTGAGATATAGCAAGTATGGTTGCAAAAAGACTGAGCGAGGATATTGGAAGAACATTTTTCTCAGCCCATGGTTGTCTGTTGTTGTAGCTGGACTTAAAGCATTTATTTTTCCTGTGATATTATTTGCTTTTCTCTGGCAAATACCATATCCCATTTCTCTGTAAGCATGATGTACATAACAGTGAACAGTTTCTCACTGAAACTGAAATTATTAATAGACGATAAGGTTAGGGTTGCTTGTTTCAGAATACTTGTATCACACAGAGGACAAGATAATGAAAAGTTGATATAGAATCCTTCTTTAAGTCACATCATCTCTCACCCAAAAACTAGGTTGTAACAGAAATATATGAGGAAAACTTGAAGCATTTGGAAATGTACTCCGTACATATCAGAAAGATGAAAACAAGGTGACATATTTAAGATTCGTTTTGTTAAGATGTTCAGAGATAGAACTGTGGCTCAGCAAATGAAATATTGTTTACGGCAACATTTCAGGAGGGTATACTCTTTTAATTTTTGCTAAACATATATAATCATGTTTAAGGCATGAACTTACAAATTTGGAAACATAAGCTAGAATTATAATTTGGACTCAGAAAGCTACTACCAGTCATCCTAATTATGATAGGGAGGTGGTCTGAAAACCAGATTCTTCCTCTGAATCATTTCGGTTATATTTTCTATAGATAGTCAACTCTAGTTTTGGGTTTGAATGAGCTTGGAAGTTGAGTTGGATTGAATGATTTTTAAAGGCAGGATGAACAAGATTTATGACAGTATAAATATGGCCTTTCTTATGGTTTTATGTCAGAGACCGGAAAGTATTAGAGTAGCTTCTATTATCTTTTAAAGAAATTTGATAATTTTGAAGAAAGAAGAAATGTTCCCAAATATGTTTTATTAAACTGGAATTTTACACCAATATTTTCAACCTATGCATATCCTGACTTTTGGAGTACAAAGGCAGGAAATGCTCCTTTCACTGGGAGCAAAAATATACAGTGACAGTAACAATGGCCTTGTGCTATTTTCAGTAGTAATATAGAAGTCAAATTAGTCAAAACATGAATTTAATAAGGTAGACTGTATACTTTGCTGTTGGATGGTAGTATTTTTCTACTATATTTAGTGGTAGTTCCTGTGAACACTTAGAGAAAAGAGGAAGGTCTGGAAAGGACCTTAAGAGGTCACCTCAGCTATGCCAGCAGTGTGTCTTCTTTTGTTTATCCTAAGCCTACAGTTATAAAGCCTAAAATCTTTCTGAGACATGACAGAACAGAACCATTTTGCCCTTGACTGAAGTCAAGACTCTCACAAAATCCATTTTTCCCTGTGGTAGGCAATGTCTAATTTGCACTGTGAAGGATTCTAATTATCTCATCCTTCTACCAAGGCTTTCTTCTCTGGTAGACAGATGGGATACTTGTAGGTTGTCACGTAGAACTAGGGGTAGCAATATCACTGCTTGTCCAGTCAGGTAACTGTACACTATTTTTTTAGCAAATCTTCTTCCCTTTGGTCGAGGGAGCTGATCCTGCCCCTCTACTCAGCCCTGGTGAAGCCGCATCTGGAGTACTGTGTCCAGTTCTGGGCTCCCCAGTACAAGAGGGATGTGGATCTACCGGAGGGAGCCTAGCGCAGGGCTACGAGGATCAGGGGCCTGGAACATCTGCCCTGTGAGGAAAGGCTGAGAGAGCTGGGCCTGTTCAGCCTGGAGAAGAGAAGGCTGAGAGGAGACCTGATCAGTGTCTATCAGGACCTCAAGGGAGGCAGTGAGGAGGATGGGGCGGCCTCTTCTCAGTGGTGGCCATTGATAGGACTAGAGGCAATGGCCGCAAACTGAAGCGCCAAAAGTTCCACAGGAATTTAAGGAAAAATTTCTTGACATTGGGGGTGACAGAGCACTGGAACAGACTTCCCAGGGAGGTTGTGGAGTCTCCTTCTCTGGAGATCTTCCAAACCCGCTTGGACGTAGTCCTGAGCCACATGCTGTAGGTGACCCTGCACGTGCAGGGGGGTTGGACCAGATGATCTCTAGAGGTCCCTTCCAACCTTAAGCATTCTATGATTCTATGATCTTGTTCAATGAGAAGTAAATCCAGAGTGCACCTCTGAGAATAATCACCACTCCTAGGTCTCATATTTAACCTACAGACTGGTCTCAAGGCTGTTCTTCATCTAGAAGCAGACCCTCTCTCGTTGCCCCTATCTGGGTCATTAGCACCAGCTCTTTATCGAAGGGCCGTACAGGACTTTGTTCCAGAGCTGGGCACTTTGCAGAACAGAATCACGGAACAGAACCACATCAGCATTGTGGAATGTGACCATTCTTGTAAAAGACTGCAATGCTTTAGCTACCGAGGGATCAAAAAGGGGGTTTATAAAACATTGTTAATGAAGATTCTAAATCCAGAAGAAAACTTTGTAGCATTGTTTCCAAATCATTCTTTTTCTTCCAGTTCTTAGTATTAGCTTTAAACATCTGCTAGAGAATTTTGCAGAAAGTAGTTTGGCATCTAACTACTAGGCATCAGTGGAATGGGCCTTGTTTCAGCAAATGACCTTATTTAATGCCACGCTGCTATTGGACTGTTCTTTCTGTTAATCATTCTCAAAATATTTCACAGTACACTGACTTCTAAATACTAGGGAAGCACTTTTGTTATATTATTTGTGTTTTAGAATATTTCTTTCAAAATAATTAAAAAAAAAAGAATTTAGGAAGAAGGAAGTATTTATTAGTATGAAATTCTATCCTAAAAACCTGTTTAAGTAACATTTTAAAAATGACTTCTACTGCTGCATGCAAAAAGCTCCTTAATTACGTATTTGATAGTGCTTTCAAATTAGTGAGATATTCTCTTTTCTGATTATGTACCATTTTCCCAAACACGTTAGCAAGCATAGTTCTTGATGTCATAGCGGTCATGACTACCTGTTTACGCAGAATTATTGGAGCAACAGCCATCACTGTCAGAATATTAACACTTTCCCACAGCAATAACTCCCAGCTTTCCTTTTATTCACAACAGCAAAGAACAGTGATTTCTAGAAATAGAGGAAAAAGGTTGAGTGCTGTTAACTGTTGTATATAAAATAATTTTGTCATATAATGTGCAAAGTTCTTCCTTTAGAATAGCTGGCATGCAGAAAGGATCCTATTGCAGGCCTTTATTTATGGTAGAAATGCTGCTTTACCAGCTCATCTATCTACTCCATCGTAAGCATCTCAAGTTAAAGACTCTCTGCAGAAGAAAGGAACTGTTCTCTGTATTCTGTGGAGAGAGATTAAGTGACGGCTTTGTATTAAAGAAAATGAGAAGTCCCTCTGAAATGTCAGCAAAGCTGTGGTAGAGAGCAGGAAGCTTGCTGCACCTCCATCACATCTGACATGTAAGAGCAGATTTAAGGAGGATTTTGTAAGAATGCAAGAAATATTTCCTGATCGGGAGAGTAAACTCACATGGGATTAATCTTGTACTTAACTTCTCTGAAAACAAATTCAGTCTTTTATTTTCATGATCAAGTTTCTAGATTGTCACTTTAGAGGGGTGGAATCTTTTCCTCCTATTTGTCCGACATACACAGCAAAACACGAGTCTGAAGATGTAGGTTCTGCTTGTCTCTGATCGTTTTCTCTGTTTGTGTGGGTATTGGTCCAATTCTGGAGGTGTATAGAGCCCTCTGCTGGTGCCTGCCTGCTGCAAGACTGTGCCTTTATAACGTCAAATACTGCCTTGTTAGCTTGAGCTTGTCATATGTATGTAGTTGTTTGACTCTATATTGTGCTACACTGTTTGCTTCTCTTCTTCTGCATGTGTAAACACCCTGTTTTTTTCAAGAAGTAAACCGTTAAAACCAGTTGCTATAATACCATTCTGTATAGCTGCTTGCAAGGGGATTGTGGTTTTGAGTCTGAAAGCAGGAGGGAAGTGGTTTACTTCATTTCTATAACCACCAGGGATTCCCAGGCTGCCTGATTCTTGCAGAGCCTTTGATTTGATCAGAGCTGTGCCTTTTCTGCCTGCAAGTGTCCTTAATGAAAAGAATATTTCGAGAGGCATGAAGGAATTCCTCAAGAAAAGAGACAGTACAAGCAGGGAGGGAAGAACGAGGGGACGGTCTTGCTAGAGTGCTGGAAACAAAAAGTGAAAGACTCACAGTTGGGAGAGAAGAGAAATATGATTATGCAGCATCAGAACTGCAGTAGCCTCTGCAGAATAGGGAATAACAGAAGCAGCACAAGAAGGCAGATTTTTTCCCTTTGAAATCACAGATGGGAGTCTCCTTTACACAGGCATACAGATCTTCCCCTATTTTATTGTTGACAGGTGAACAATTAACTGAAATGCATTTGAGAAACATATTGATGGAGGGAGTATAAATCTTACATTTCATTTTGTTTATTAAGTGGAGACGCCCAATCTGTGTGTAATTGATTTAATATTCTTGTTAATAACAATGTCTAATTAAGAAATCCATTAGAAGTCTATAATACTAATTTAGCTGGGGAAATCCTGGAACTGTTTTGTAAAATGAATGCTGCAGGTTTTTATGGGTTTCCTAATTAGACATTTTCACTGTCTGCATTAGTTCATGTTTTCATAGCATGTCTATGACTTAAGTATGAATTCCTTGATTGATTGATAATATACTAAATCTGGAGAGGAATACATTTTGTTAATCTTCTCATTAACATTACAAGCAGGGTGATGGTTTATGATAGCCACTTTTGGAACATCACAAGATCCTTCACTTATTCAATCACAGCAATAAATCTGAATGTGGAGAGCTCTTATTAGGTGTTTTCTCCATCAATACTTCGAACAGCAATAAATTCAAAGTTACAGATACAGTCTTTGTAAGATGCTGTGATGAAGGCTTTGCTGAAGGCACATCCACCATTAACTGGCAGTATGAGGTTGATTTTTGAGTTCTCTTACCCTGTACTACAAATTGTACAAATAAAACATATTTGTGTTTGGTTTAGAAAAAAAATCCACCAATCTCTTACTGTCTCTGACAGCCTTTAGGGCACCCTCGTATATTTCATGTAATTTTAGAGACAGAATGTCTAAACTTACAGGATGAACCCAGCAAGGTATTTTGCACCATGGTGATGCAAACCTGTTTCTTAGTACACTGAGTGCATATTCCTTCCTGGAGATATCCTCTTCTTTTTGCAAGCTGTCAATATATTTGACCTTGAATAGGTAGGTGGCACAGGTTTCACCTCAGTGTATACCTCACAGTATCACCTCAATGTTTCTCACCTTCGGCAATTGTCAGAGATAGCAATTCTAAATTGCTTTTAGAAGAGAAAATTTCTTCTTCCAAATACTTTATTTGTGGAGAAGGAAAAAGGGATAAAAACAGAGGAAGAGCAGATGACTTTTCCTTACATGCCTTTATAGAGTGAGTTTTCTCTGTCTCTCTCATTGTAGTTATGTCATATATTTCAATTCTGCACAATGGATCTACGTTTTAAAGGCTGCTGTTCTGTACCTGACATAGCATGAAAATTTTAAGCATTTGTTCTCTCCTGAATGCACCTTAATTATCTTGTTTCTAATTTTAAGGGGTTTGGTAAATTAATGATCAACACTGGAAGTGACTTTATATTATTCTAGTATTTAAATTCACAAATGTCTGAAAATGAGGGCATGTGACCACGTTTAGAGGTATGAGGACAGGGAGCACATAAATTTCTGTACATGTATTGCATGATGAACAGGCTTGCATGGGATTTCAGACTTCCAGTGTCATTCTACTACTCCACAAAAAGAAGAAAAAGTGCATATCTCACTATCCCTTGCTATCACATACCTCTTACGTTGTCTTTCTTTACCCTTATTCTACAGAGAACTGCTAATGTCTTTCTCAGCAGCTTGATTTTCTTCAAATTTTAATCTTTCCTATTATTGATTTTTCCATTTGCACTTCATGTTTGCTTTTGATATTCAGGCAAAAAAAGATTTGTCTAGCTTCCTCAACACCTGCAGTATTAAAGGAAAAATTAATCCCTTATCCATGCTAAGTTGGAAGTTAGTCTCTCATTCAAATGGTTAAAAACCATGTCATGGTACAAAGGTGTTACAGCTAATACCTATTTGATGAATTTACCACCTTTTTAAATGTTTTTATAATGATTGTTTTTTTTTTCTGAATTCCTAGAACATATTATTATTATTATTATTATTATTATTATTATTATTATTATTATTATTATTATTATGTGGGGAACAATAAACATGCAGATTTTCAGCCTAAAGCTAAGACTACATTTTTGCA
>VZSV01000013.1:10186975-10211718 GCA_013398735.1 Nothocercus julius | reverse complement strand
GTGTAGACCCAAAACTTTGGGCGAATTGCCTTGAAGATATTGTACTGTTCTCAGGTATACTATGACTACATATGCATATATGTGTATATGTAGTATGCCACCTCAGTGCTGGCTCTGAAGACTGCATTTGAGAAAGACTAGAGAAAATACTTTCTGTGTTCCTTATGCTCAGTAGGCTATATGAACTTTACTGATGTCAGTAAATACTGTGAGTGAAAATTTCAAGATCCAAAGAGAAGCTCAATTTTCAAATTGTTTGAAACAAACTATGTGCATTTATAGCTTTTTAGCTGTCATTAATTTAATTTATTTTTCAGAGAATTTAAATTCACAGTTACCCATGTCAGAAACACCAGACCCTGAGTACTACTGGAGCCAATGAAATTTGCTTTCATCAGTCCAGAAGACTAGAAAGTTGGAGTGTTATCAGTATGTTCTTATATTGCATGTGTATTTTACTGATACGTGGGAGCATTTCCGTATTTGGAATATAATTCAGATTCTCAGGGATATTTGGTATAGGGTTTTCCTTACTCCTCATAGAGAACACCACCACCAGCATATCACAGCATATGATGATCATTCACAGCTTGTAAAACACTACATAAAGACATTGCATTGTTTTAATAATTTTCACTAGATAGCAAACTGGCAATAACAATTCATTCATTTTATTTGTGAAATCACTATATGATAACCTTATTTTTTTCAAATAATTTTGAAGCAATACTTTTCTTCAGCTTCCTCTCTCCACATTGCGCTAAATATTTATTTTAGGCTCCACAGTGGCCTAGAAGTGTTGTTGGCGTAACTCTATCACTGTTTGCAGCTGAAATGTAGAAAGTGAATATTGTTCATTCTAATAGTTAAATCTTTCTTTTAATTCTATAAGAAATAATCTTTAGTTCCAATGACATCTAATCAGTCCCAGCGTCCAAATAAAATTTGGAGTTCCTGTGTTATATCTTGCTTAATTAAATTCTCTCGCTTTCTTGCCAGCCTGCACAGGATTCTGCTTCTGTTTTAAGCTATTATGTAGCATTGAGTGACACCGTAAGAAAGACTCCACATTAACTGAATAAAAAAAAAAAGCCTTTTTTATATTTCACTCCATCTTATGTTGCTTTGTAAAATAGTAGATGAAAATTCAATATGAATTCTGAATTCACATGTTGTATATTAATTTACTGAACAGTAAGCTCAAACAGGTTTATGGGCTGTCACTGAAAATGTACCTGCAACATAAATAAATGTATATCTCAGACCCTTTCTGCACAAGTTTAAATACTGACTGCTCACACCATGATGAGATGTGGTTCTTGTGACTGCAGTTCTCATAGTTGCTTGTTCATTTACACTCATTTTATTAAATGTGACTCTGTTACATAAAATGTCAGCTCAGCCAACACTGCAGAGCTATAGTATACAATCTTAGCTCTCACATTTCCCTCTGCTTCCTCACATTTAGTATTTTACTTCAGGAGTACTCCCACTTATATTATTGAGTGATGCTCCACAAAGGCTCTGATCATGTAGACTTCCCACAGAAGACAGGACAATTCAGCTTGATTAAGAATGAAGTAGTTTGATCCAGTTATCTTCTCTTTTACTGTGTAGTTCAACTGGAAGGAATCCAAAGCACTTCATATCATCACTCGTGCTCTTTTTTTCTATATAGCTACCTGACACTCACAAACTACCACTGAGAATACCAGAAAAATATGCTTCCTATTTGGATTTGTTTTACCAAACTAGATTCTATTGAGATGAAAGAAATATATGTATATTTGTACGGGGGTATGTATATAAACACACATGCACATATATCTACATATCATATGTTACTGCATCATGATATGGAGTAGTGTATAAATTTTATTATCTTCTTTCATTTACTATTTTATGCTCAGCATTTCCTGGACATCTTTTAGCTACATTTTTTTTTTCTTTTCTGTTATATTCTCTTGAAATAATCAATCCCAAACACTGCAACAGCTTTCTTTTTTTTTTTTTTTTTTTTTTTTTGCTACTACTATTGCATTTGGAATAACATCAAGTTTTATTGGATACTTTTTCACAGAGTGAATTGTGAGAATAGTGCAAAATATAGGCAATGAAATCCCCTGCAGGCAAAATGGAATGTTTCAAGATATAAGAGTGTTTTTACTTCATCCCCATGACAAAATTAAAACTTTAAAAGTTTTTTTGTTTGTGCATGATAATGAAAAAGAAAATCATGCTGTGTGCTCAGCAGTCCTTGGTTTGGGGATTCCCTGAGATTCAGGAGCCTGAGAGCCAAGTGTCATGTTGGGTAATGTTGGGTAATAAACTAAAATCAGTACTTACTGAGTACCTACCAAGTGAATACCAATGACTGCTAGCTTTGAGGGTATCTTGCTCTCAGCCAAGTGCTCTTGACAAAATTTTTGTTAAGAGATTGTAGATTCCTCTGAAAGTTTCAGGTTAAAGGTATCAACATTTGTTGACAATATGACTGTTCCAGCAACAACTTTCTAGCTAACTCTGATCTCTCTTTACTCAGCACAAAAATCAGTAGGTCAAAGCTGCCTGATTTATATGTAATTGATTTATTGTCAGAATACTATACCATTTCTTTACCTTTTGCAGTGAAGTATGATTGTTGAAGGTTTCTGAATAATGGCAAGTTCTTAAAGGTTGCAAAGTTTAACATTTTGATTTATAAAGTTGGGGATAAAGTCTTACAAAGACAAATTTTTAATTATTTACTCATTTGAAAAAGTTAAAAAGGAGAATACAGTGTTTATTTTGACCTTTAAAACATTCAGAATAAGTCAATGCAACTAACCTTAAACACTCACCTTTTTTTTTTTTTTTTTTCTCCCCTGAAGGATCCTGCCCATTTACTAAAATAGAGACATAGTTCAAACTCTTGACACCTGATATTTGAATGCCTAACTTAGGCTGGGTGAAACCTGTTGGTGCTTCTAATTCTGCCTTTTCAGATTCAAATGATTTTGGTTAAATAGTGCAAGAGAGAAGTAAGACAGTAACAATAATTGAAAAGAAAAAATACCAACACTTCTGTTAAAAGTGGAAGTAGGCTCAATGGCACTTGGTGATCTAATTCCCAAACTAATAGATGCTGCTAGAATATAACTATATGATCAGTACTCAACCTTTGTGCTTGCATTCCTCATAAGTATACCTGCAACCCTGTTCAGAGAGTGGAATTTAATTTGTCAAGGTCCACTTTTTTTTTTTTTTTTCCCTATTCATTAAAACTTAAATATGATGTTTAAGGCTGTTAAGGAACTATTAGGGCACACAATATATCTAATATCGAAGAAATGTGTTCCCAAGATGGTCTTCAAAGTCATATCTGATGCAGAAACAACTTTTCACAGTTGAGTTGAAATCCTTGAAAAACTAGATTTCTAACGAAAATGCTGACACACCCTTATGTATTGCTGTGCTAGTGGGAACATATTCTTGTATACCTATTACTGAATAAAGCATAACAGCATTAGTTTTCTAGCTATGAGCAATTTCATTAAATTCCAAATCCCTCTTTCACAGTTGACCCATATCAATACCTCAAAACTTCAAGTTCCTCCAGCTAGGCTAATTTAAGGAAAAATAGCAATAATATTAGTAAAAAAAGAATCTCAATGATAGTATTATTTTTATTACTGTCTTTATTTAATGAAAGTTAAAGTTACTGTATAATAGGAGTTAACAGCGGAATTCTAGGCAACTTTCTGTCCTATTTTTGGGCTCCTGTCAGCCTCAGAGGAGCTCAGATATGGGATCTGTTATGGTCTTAAGTAGGTTAGGGGACACTCATTCCCATTTATTCAGTAAGCAGCTGTTTCCCAAGCTGCGCTATGGAGCTGTTGTAAGTAATTCCTTAAGAAGTATTTGTGACTTACAAAAGCCTTTCTTTATCCAGTATTTTCAGAATTTTATTAATAAATTCCCAGAATATTTTATCAAAAAAAATCATATTTTAAAAATTGGAAAATTAAACTGCTAGGAAAGATCTAAATGGTAAGGTTAGCATGAATTGGGAGGGTTTGATTTTCTAATATAATTTCCCAAAACTATTAGGAATGATAAAGCAATTCGATCGTTCGATTTAGGTGCACTTGCAGACAGTGCATAAGTGAGTGTGAAGGTACGGGTGAGTGCAGGTCACATCAATCATATGCTGTTTAAGGATCTAATAAACTTTACGTTAGTGCTGCATATATTTTGGAAAGCATTAATTTCCTTGTATTTAAGTATTATACAACAGCCCCTTTATCTTCATCTTGTCCTACCCTTGAGCAAGTTGTGCTTTTTATAACAAAATAGTCTGTGCCTTGATTTTTGTGGCCTTGATACTTTCAAGTCTTTGGGAGATTTGTTGTTTTTACCAGACATTGGCCACAATTATCTTTTCTACTGCCTCCTCCTATTGACCTTTTAGATTAGTATTTCCTTGCTAGCAGGATCCCATTGTGAAATGTGGAAATGTTAGAGTTATGTTATTTTGCAGCAGTAACTGTCTAATGTTGGCATGGCCTAACTCTTCCCTCCTTTCTATGGGTCTCCTTGGCACCTCATCTAGAGGTTGGGATTGCACTCTAGGTAATACACTTCAAAAAGCATTATAATATTTCCTCCTGCCAGGTCTTCTCTTAATATCACCTATAATATTCCCTGGCCTCACAGCAGTATAGCAAGGATTTGAAAGTAATTTGTATGCTTTAACTTTAAAAAAAAAAAAAATACAGGTAGTGTTTTCTTCTTTCATCACAGATGTGTCTAGTTCCTCAGTGATGCATCAGGATAAATATATAAATAGCATACAGTTAAAGCACTAATATTTTAACTGAATGACTTCTGTATTAAGCCTGCCTCTGTTTGCCCAGCATTAGCAGGAAATACTCTATCTTTTAATCTTTAATTCATGTGTGCCCACAAGACTGATGCTTAACAGAAAGACCCGGATAACCACAGGCGATACAAGTGAAAAGTAGGTGCAAGCTCTGTGTGTGCTTATGTGTGTGCACGTGCATGTGGAAGGGTGTGCATGGGATACACAAACCCCTCCGAGATGACCTTTGTCCCACTGGTCATGCTAAGAAAAGAAGACGACTATCAACCAGTTAAGCAGGAATGAGGGTATCATAAAGAGATTTTTGACAAAACAGCAATTACCTTCAAAAACTGTATAGAAGAAGGATCAAAAAGGTGACATCCCTCTTGAAGGAAGGGATGAGGCTGTGATCCCCGGGCTGGATAATGGATCCCTCCTCTCACTGAGGGAGGATAACTGCTTCCAGGGACAAGGTATAAAAGAGTTTTTAGAACATCAAAAGTAAATTTTTACATTTCTAGGGTGGAGTTTGAACTGTTGTCTAGAAATAACTGAAATTAAATATTTTAATAATTAATATTAAAAAAAAAAAAAAGGCAGTCCATGCAGTGGCAGTTCTTTCATTCAAGGAACTTGACTATCATCTTTCCCCATTTACAAGGCATCTGGAGTATATTGGGTTTGCCTGAATAAACTGTTATACTTCATAGGGTCTGACAATATACTATGAAGGTGATAGCTATCTGTAATACCCTCCAAAGCTGTTTTTTTTATTTTTGTGTTATTTTGCAGTATTTATTATGACTCCTGAAAAGCTTTGCTTGCAAATATGAATGTATATGCCGTCCTAGAAGAACATTCATAGAAAAGGAAAAATGTCTCAGAATTTATGAAGAAAAAAAAAAATATATAGTTAGTTACAAATGAAGACATATAAAGTTGGAGAGTTTGTGGAGGATCTCGAAAAATTATGGTGATCAGCACCAGAATTCAGTTACCAAAGCCTTAAAAAAAAAAAAAAAAAAATCTGTCCTGTGAGCAACTCTCTAAATTGGATTTCTCCTGGAAGTGAATGTGAATGTGGCTCTATGGATACCATATTTGCAGCAATACCACAGTTATCTCAATGTGCATTTTACCTTCTTGCCTGGCTCAGTAGAGTGTTAAACAGTGTATCAGGCAGCAGCACCATCACTGTTAGAAACATTTAGTGGACTGCGACTGATCAGTTCTGTCCACGATATATGCAATGTATGCTATGTTTATATATCCTTAAAAGTCAAAACATGCACACACACATGCAGGTGTGCACACAGACACACTCACACCCAAAACCACAGATCACTGTCAACAAAAATTTCTGACTATCAATATAAGTGTTCCAAGTAAAGTACTGGCTGTTTGATCACGTGTTCACTAGAGCAATATTGGGTTAGAGTTTTCTTCTTTTCTCAAAGGATATGGAGTTATGTTTCTCCATCACACAAAATGCAGGGGGTATCACTGCAAAAAAAAAGGATTAACAAGGTAGACAGAAATACAGATTTAAAATAACTTTTCTTAGGCTTTCTGGCAGATTTGATTATGTTTTCCTCTTTTTGGTTTAAAATTAACACAAGCTATGTTACTCTTGAAAATTTTACTATTTGTCAGTGAGTGTGATTTCATCATTTGTCAGTGAACCTCAATACCACTGCAAACTACTAAAAAATGACAAGAGAGACCATTTGGTCTCACATATACACCCCAAAAGATCTTGATTTTCACAGAAAAGAACAGAAATAAAAATATGTAGCAAAAGAGCATAAAGTAGACTGAAAAGGGAAGACCAGTTTAGAGTCTTCCTCTCTCCCCTACGCTGTTCACACTTCTCTGGTTTATATAGCTAACATAGCTAATGTCCAAGTTTCAGGTACAGTTCCTCCTATTTTCAGGCATAAACATTTCAAAATTAAATTTAGACTTTGTCTATTTAGAGTAGCGTATATTTTTGTGGCATCACTAGAAAATATAGGCTTTACACAAGTTTATATATTAAAAATATACGCCCTACAGTAAGTATCATTGGTTCTACTCTAGCAGAAAAAGGGATATTGAATATTTGAAGTTAAATTTTGTAGAGAGATTGAAAGATCAAGGGAGACTGAAGCATTTGTTTGAATAATAATGAGGCAACCTCATGCAGACAACATAGTATAAAACTTTACTCATAGTAAGTTGGAGGAAAAGTTTAGACTCACGACAAGGGACCTGATGTAAATGATGTGGGCAATGGTGGTAGTTTTATATCACATTTGATAAAGTAATCATATTCCCTGGGAAGCTGACTAATTCCCAGATGTGTATCTGCTGGGAACCATCAACTTCTAAACAGTTACTCCCAAGTGACCAAGAGTCACAATGAAGTAGTGGAAAATATGGGACTTGTGATTTTATGAATTCATTAATTCAGCAGGACAGCAGTACAAAATACCAGCAGTTTACCTTGGAAGTGCTTGTACATCCCCTTTCCTGGCAGTAAGCTGTAGCCGGTTATTGCCAATGTATTTGTAGGACTCCGTAGACTTCGATAGGTAGCATGGATTTGCCATAGATCCTAGGAAGTTTGGCACAGCCATAAAGTTACCTACAGGAAATAGCCGCCAGCTTTGCATTTCTGTTGCTTGAAAGCATAAACACATGCATAATCTAAATAACCAACACATGCATAATGTAATAAAATGAGAAAGAAACAGAAAATACATGTTTGCAGTAGAGATGAGAAGGTGTGAATTGTCAGGAAGTCAGAGAGAGAAAAAGATATGAATCTGTGGAGATTCTTGGAGTAGAGGAGCAGTAGCGGAGCATCTTTCTCCAAGCAATGTAGTGTGAATGCTGAGTCTGTGTCATTTCCTTCGGGGCAGAAAGAGTTTGTAAAATCAGACCAGTTGCACAGCTATAGATCCCCTATAATGCAACATTTATTTTTCTTCGCCCTAGGCAATAGATTTTCTATTACTGAATGTGAACTAATGAACTAGCAGAACAAGCCCACCTTATCAACATCTATTGAATCTGTTTCCACCCTGTAGCAGAGAGGACAGCTCAGGTGGAGAGCGTGCCACCTGTCTGACACTGTGAATCAAGTTCCGCATCTGAGGATGCTCTCTGTCTGTGCTGCTGCTGTTGCTGCTGCTCGTATCTTTTTGAAGCACACTGTAAACATGATCAGAGTACCAATCTTTTCAGCCCGCACAGGGATATGCTCTCTAGTTAACAAACCAGAGTAACACCACACAGCAGCAATCCAGGGAATTAATTTTCAAGCAGCCTTGCTGGATAGCTCTATAGAGTGTCTTTCAGCAAACAGAAGTCTAGTCAGACCACCAAAGCTGAAAGTCTGTGCATTTTCTACTGCTCTGAATCTTGCACAGGCAGTTGTGTTGAATTAAAGTGAGCAAATAAGGACATAAAGTCTTACCCTTCTTACTGTGTAGCATTCACTACTCACTTTCTAAAGATGTCATAAGTTACAAGCTAGGGTTTGTACCTCTGAAACTTAAGAATTTTAATGAGGAAAGCAATGACTTTTGTTGATGTCTTTTCTCTCTTAAATGTATGTCCTAATTACTGGGCTGTTGGATGTGTTGGAAATAATTTTGTATGTTGGAAATAATTTCTCTTCCTTTCTGTTTTTAATGATAAATTTGATCCTTGACTTTGATCTTCAAGAAACTGCAGAATATATCCCACATAAAATTTCTGGAAATATAACTGTAAGATTATGAGAAACAATCTCAAACAGCAAAGTCAATATTCCTGATCATAAAGAGCCCCAAATCCTGATTACTAATAGCAATTTTTATTTCAACCTGTTTAGAAGAGCTCATATTCAAATGTATCTTTAATTTTGGAAGAGAGAGTTATGAAAGATAACTGCATTGCAAAAAGAATTTTGATTGCGTGCAGGCTTGAGAACATACTTCTAAATGCAACTCTTAAATAATAGGCAGTGGAAAAATAAAGATTTAAATATTCAGTAGGCACAGTACTGTGCAATGATCTTAAAAGATATTTTGTATGTTTTTTTGCTTTGTCCACAAAAACCTTTTAATAATTTTAATATGATAAGATCAGCCAATTTCATTTTCATAATCCCTAACTAAATTTCTAAGCACCTCTACTTCTTGAAGTACTTTGTTAAGATTCAAACATGTTTAGGTAATCAAGCTCTCCATAGTTACCTGAGGAAAAGAGGCTTGTGCAACTTCCTTTATGCATCCCTGAACTTCTTCCCCTGTAATTTTAGAACCTTCCAATTCTAGCCAAACATGATAAAAGATTATTTTGGAAGTACTAGAGTGTCTCAAGAAGACATTGCTCTATAAGTGTTAGCAAAACTGGTAGCAAAATGAAAACACTCCTACTGAAGCGCTGAAGTTAAGTGCGCTCGACAGTTACCTGACCTCTGACTACCTGGCAGGTTCTCCCAGAGCCTTTGTGTACCTGACCTCAGACCTTGCCTTAGTTAGAGGAAAGAGAGGGAGATGAAGGCTCTCTGATGCATTTTATGGGATTTGGAGGAAGTCAGAGGTATGAAGGAATATATGAAAAAAGTCCAAATATTATGGTGCAAAGACTGGTGGACAGAAGAAGAGTATAGAGCTATTATGATGATGTGATATAAAGGATAGAAAACATAAATCTGAAAGGAAAACAAGCTAACAAGCTTCATTAGGTTCCATGCACAGAAAGCTTTTTTTTTTTTTTTTTTTTAATAGAGTCAGTGTACTAAACTGCCATGAGTTCGAGTAATATATCATGCTAAGAAACAGACGACAATTTGCTTAAATTATGTTCAACAAATGTTTTTGTTGTCTAGAGAATGGACTAGGTGATAAAAGTTAATGCTAGAAGATCAAAAGCCTCAGGAATATAATTTCATTCATTAAGATATACTATTAGCTAAAATTCAACTAGGAGCAAGGTATTATGTTATTCCATTTATATATACAATGACATAAAAAATAGAATTGAGTTACCTCATTCAGTTTTGCTCGAGGCCTGGGATAATAAGCAGTGCATGTGGAGAGGATATTTACAATATGCAGAGTTAAGATTGTTAATCTGTAGTAGTCTTAAAATGTGAGAAGATATATTTCCTAATTTTTTTTTGTAATCTGAATTTGGAATTCAAAAATCTACACTACACAGAAGAAATATATTTTCCTCTTCTGACAAAAGTTGGACTTTCTGACCAAAACAAAGACCATGTAGAGAAGCTAATGCTCTATATGTTGCAATGGAGTTTATTCCATGACACAAATGGCAAATAAACAATACACTGATTTCCCATTACTATTTGTATTATTTGCAAGTTAAGTCAAAAAGGAATTCATGCTCTTCCAAATGCTATATGTGAGTTGACAAAGTTATATAGTACGTTATATTCTGCTAAATGAAATGTGGAAGTCTGTGCCACTTCCAGGTCTCCTCATTAACACAGGCTTATAGCTTTAGTTGTGGATGGTAGGAGAGGAATGCCCATTATGAGAAGAATATAGACAATTTCTTCTTTGTCATTATAGACACATGAAGTGATGATATGAAGTCAGTCAATCTACTTGCAACAACAATCCTCCATGAGTAAATATAGTATAAAAAAAAAGTGAATGAAAAGCCATAAGTAATTCTAGTGTAATCTAAGCTACATCACTGAGATCAAGGCACGAGACTACTGATCTATGGTTGCGCAGTATGCCGCCCTAGCTATTAGCCATGAGCATGCGTATATCCAGTTGTGACTGGATATATTCAGTTATGTATATTTTTCTTTCCCTGGCTGACCATGCCTAAGGTTTGTTGAATGTTTCTGCTAAAGTTTATATCAGAATTAACCTTCAAGTGCTATGCAAGAGGAACCTAGAAATCTAGAGTTTTATAATCTATTTTATAGATCTCTTTATTTTATAGTGCTTGGGTATATATGGGCTTTAAGCACATAAATGTATACTGTCATCTGTTCAGTTAGATATTCTCTTTTATGGATGAGTTTCTCTTTACTGTTTAATTTCACCCTCTGAAGTGTTTGCTGTTTATTTTCGTGACCAGAACCAATCTGTAGATGCCAACTTTCTTCGTTTCCATTGAAAATAGGGTGATGTTTCATAATATTTGTTACTCTTAGGCAAATTTTCTTAGGCAAAATTTCTAGCTCTAAAAAAATTAAGGATAGGAAACTCTATCTTTCATCCTCACCCAGTCTGTTTCTATTTTAAGTGAGTTCAAAGGATAATATTCATTAAAAACACTGCAGAAATGCATTTTCCCATCTGAAAAAGTGATATTTGGCAGGATCTCTTTTCAGACAGTATGCATTAAGATGCATTTGCAAGCAGATATGGAAGTTGGTCAGAAAACACTAAAGCACAGGTCTGACTCCCTGTATTGGTTTTCTACTACTCCTTTGAAACAGAGTCCCTACATTTTTCCTTCTCTTGCAGGGATGGGACAGCCTAACAGAGATAGCAGAGCCTATAATAATTACTTCTTGTTTCTTTCTCTTTGTTTCCTTTGTGTATCTAGGAAAAAAAAAAATAGCAACTTTTTTTTTTTTTTTTTTATCTTCTGTGGCACAAAGAACATTGACTGAGAGTTATAATTCATTTCTAAAGAAAAAAAAAAAAAGTTCTCTTCTGTCCTGACTTTTTCTCATTCCTATAAAATCTTCTTATTTCCACTTATTTAGGAAAAATATAAAAGCTCTTCCTTCACTGAAATAGAAAACAAACAAAAATGAAGGCAGTTTCTTAGTTTCATATAGCCTCAGGGCTTGTTCAGCCTTTGAATAAGTGTTTCATTTGCTCGCCAAGACCATAAATTAAAGTTACATTCAGATTTTCTGGCAAATATGCTCCTAAAGCTCATTAGGTTTATTTTGTCATGCAGCCTTACTGCCTATCCAAAGTCTGAATGCACCTATCCCGTTCAAAGTAAATTAATCATCTCAAAAATATCCTGTGAAATGATACCTTCTAAGATTATTTTCAAGTCTGAGATTTATGACTCATCTTTTGATTCTGAATATGATTCAGCTGGTGAAAAAAAGACGACCATACTAAAGAGACTGGGAGAAAAGGAACAATATAACAGCATAAGACCTTGAATAACTGTGAACTAGATTAAGACCTTAAATAACTAAGAGAAAATGGGTGATTTTCAGTATGTTTCATTCCAGATATATTAATATGGATATTTGACAAACTTACTAAATTTGAAAATTTTCAGTTGTGTCTTGAGGGAGCTACTATAGTAACAAACAAATTATTGGAGTCAGGGGATTTACTTTTTCATGACCTTAGAAGCAAATCCAAAATTCTTATGATGATCATTCTATGAAAATGTTGAATCTACAAAACAAATAGACCACTATCTTAAAGTAATTTGAAAAGAAACTTTCATAACTTTATACATAATAACTTTAAACTCCATCTCAGATATAACTTCTCCATTTTTTCAAATTGTTTAGCTAAGTCAAAAAAAGCACATATTTTTACATTACAAAGGAACACAATAGTGTGCATCTTTCAAATTCAGGGTGAGATCCAAATAAAGAACTTCTAAAATAACATGTTGAATATGTTTAAAATGCACTAATTGAATTATTTAGATACATAGATATATATTTTTTTTTTTTTTTTTTTTTTTTTTTTCAGTTGTGTCTCAGCTCAAAGATGGAAGCTTATTTTCCTTGCGGGAGCAAATGTCCCTTTCCTAAAGTGCTCACAGCCTACAATGCAATATATGCAATAAAAAAAGATGACAGGTGATTGTGATTTTTTTTCTATGAGACAAAGTCATTGCACAGCAATTGCTCATCTACTGACAAACATTTTTACAAGCATCTCTCTCTTATGGCAGTATAGGAATGACGGTGCTGTTCCTCAGAAGTGATTTCATCTTCCTGACATCTCAGTGATTCTTCACATCCCAATGATTTCCCAGTGAAAACACTGTGCTTATAAAGGATTTTTTTTTCAATTAGTATGCATTCAGACTCCGCCTGTGAATCAGATAGTCAGCTCAGTTCCTTTATTTTTTCCGTTCAACACCATCAATAATAATTACTATAGCTTTTTTCCTTTATAACAGAGCAGATTGTTTTTACATGGATCATGCAGATACAATGAAGATGTTATCTACAATAATCTGCTTCCCCTATCATTCTTCACTGCTGCTGCAATAACTGTAACAGTGAGAACACTGCTATACTAATGATCCTGACATTTAATCGTGATCTTGTAAACCAAGTTCAAAGTAAGCCATCATTCTTAATTTGCAGGTGTTTCCTGACTAATTTTTTTGAATTTACCTGGGTAATACTGAGAAATTTGAATGGAGAAAGACACTATAGGCAAAGATGAATTAATTAACAATTTATTAATGAATATGATAAGGACAGTTCTTCTATCTCACTGCTGTATATCTCTACATTCTTACAAAGTGTATTGAAAATAACATCAATGATAAAAACTGCATTTCATATGAAAAGATACAAGAATGAGGATAAATAGACAGTAAATCTGCTTGTCACAAAAAAAAGATATTTTTTCATATTTGCAAGATATGTGGATTCCTCAAACTAACTTCATGCTAAAATCCCAGATTATCTTTAAATATTTCAAAAATCTAGTAACGTAACTATCAAATTAAGGAGCTGATTTTCGCTGGAGCTTGGCTGAAACCGAAAAAATCTGTAGAGAACCAAACATAAGTAAAATATATCAAGATAATGATGTAAAGCTCATAGTGTTTCTTCTTTGGGGAGTGAATTTACATGGAATGCTTGTAAAGCTGTAAGGTTTTTCTGGTTTTATAAGAAGTCACATTAAGAAGTAATATCAGTCAGAAATTACTTCATAGTTGTTTTTAGAAACACATACACTTGCCTGTAATTGTGAGGTGAGATTTTTTTGAGGGATAGGAGAATTCTTGTTCTGTTCTGAAATAAGTTACTATTATACACTGTACCCAATTTCCATTGAGCGATTTTCCATTCTAGATTTACACATTATGATGTCAAAGGAATTTGGATAATATGGGCAGGAAGGAAGATGAAAGATGAAGCAAAAGGCTGTTCAAGGATAACACTGCAAGCTCAGCTGACTAGGAAAGGAAATCAAGCAGAGCTGTTACGCTTCTTTCAGAATCACATTCTTGTATGCCCATAACTTATCCACCAAATCTGAGCAAACAAAAATAAGCTATGTCTGGGTACAATCAGTACCCAGCTACATTCAGAAAATCCAAGTATGACAAGATCTTTGTGAGATTTTTTCTGCCTACTTAAGTAGTAAAATACTGCAAACATGACAAATACGCTTCTTGCTTTCTGGAATAACAGTCATCTCTTGGCTGTGGAATCTGACAAACAATTAGAGGTAAAAGTGAAAGAGAAACATGAAAATTAACTGAAAGCTAAATTTCAGGGCTGAATGCCTCCTCTGCATAAATGACAGGGACTGTGCACAAGGGAGTATGAGGAGGAAAAGACTTGGAAGACTGGCTTGAAATCTGGCTTGAAATCTTGGCTTGAATATTGCATAGTTATATTAAAAGGACAGCCTCTGAGGTATGTGTACACTTCAGGTCCTTTTTTTTCTTTCTTTCTTTTCCTTTTTTTTTTTTTTTTTTTCTATTTTTTTTTCTTAAGTACACCAAATCTATGCAAACATCTAAGGGGTTGTACTACATGCTTCTTGAGAAGTTTCAGTGATAAACATTAGTTTTAAGGATACCTAAGGTCCAAGGAAAATCAGATCAAACTATATATTTTATTAGGACTTCCAGATTTGAAAATTGAGGTCAGTAGATGGCTCTCATGACTTGGATCCCTGATACAGGAAACAAACTGCACTTTAGGATGATGCTCAGCAGGCTATTAATTTGAGTAGATAAGATTAAGCAAAGCTTGTATGACCTCAGATTTGTTTGCATGATGGAAGTTGTACTTGTTTTGCAGAAAATTTGCTTGTAGCTAAGGTTCACCTTGGGCTGGCAGATCCTCAGGCATGATGCCGAAAGTGCAAAGGAATGTTTTTGTCCTTGTCCCTGCCAATGGCATTGCTTTCCACCTTCACCCGGCAGCCTGCCAGGTGCCAGTCATGGCTCTGCCTCTTCTTGCTCCCTGTAATGTCTTTGTACAGAAACTGTAGTCTTGATACAATCTTGTTTCAACTTCCCAGCTAGCACAGAACCACTTCATTTCTGCAGTGTGCAATACTGCAGAGTTATTTATACCCTGCTACTTATTAGCTATTTGAAATTGGTCTTTAATTACTTCTTACAACCAGTAACTTAGCCAGTAAGGATCCTGTTACATGTAAGCTGCAATTCTGCTGCAAGTCTACTTTCTGTCTCTCAGCATTCAAAATATTTATCCTGTGTCGTGTCCTAGTTTGAGAGCAGGGAAAACAGAATGTGGTCTGAGGGTGTTGTCTGTGAATACTCTTCCTTCTCTTATAAAAATAACCATGACAGAAAGTAAAAAAAAAAAAAAAAAAAAAAAAAAAAAAAGTTTTTTTAATGAGGGCTGTCTCCAGAAGAAGCAGTCTTTGATTTGAGCGGTGATTGCTTTTTGAAGATTTGAAGGCACTGCAAACTGAGGAAGCACTCGCGGAGCTGGAGTGCTTGCATTCATGATGCCTTTTCCTGCTTGGTGTAGAGAAGAAAGATTTTCTGAGCTTGGGAGCAGGGCTTACTTACCCACAGGATAAGGTGTGAAGAGGCTGAGGATGGACTCCTGCTGTTTCTGGAAGCAGAAAAGAGACTTGAGGAGCCCACTGCAAGTTGTGCAGTGGGAAACGCAGCTCTGATCCGCTTTGCAGAACTGCCGAGCTCTGAAGTTGCACAGCAGAGGGTCTCTTGCCCGCGGCCTCCCTGGGTGCTTTGGGCTGCGTCCAGCTCCCCGACGCGCAGGGAACTCTGAAGCAGAAGATAGGGCTTGATTTCAGCAGAGCTTTGGTGTTTCAGAGAGAGAAGTTCTTCTTCAGTTTTGTTTTTTTATCTGTCTTTTCTCTGAAACCAGTGCACACACTTGGGTGGCACAACAGCAAAAACTCCTTCTTCCAAAACAAATATTAGCATGTCCACATAATTTCCTTTTTATAGACAGCAAATGAGGCAGAAGTAGGGAAAGTGACTTTTCTAAATAATACAACATGTAATATCACCATTAATTTTGATCATTCTTTTGGTATATATGTGCTAATTTGTGAAAGCAGAGAGAGAGAGAGAGAGAGAGAGAAATGAGAGTGAATAGCTATTTTCTTTTTCTTTTCTTGCATTATGTAAACATAGTTATATAGCAATAAAAGAATTTACAACAGAATACAGAAACCATTTAAGGCAATAGTGTAATAAGAATTGAAACAGATACAGAAAAATAATAGTTACAAATTTATAATATAGTCATGTAAGTTAAAATTTATCATTAAGATTACAGAATAAGAAAAACATCTCAAAATCTCTATAGTTCTTTTGATCACTAATTTCATCTTGTCCAAGCTTGTTGGTCCTTTTAGTTAATTATATCATTCCACAGTTCTCAATTTGCACATCAATTTCTGGTTAAATAGATAGGTCTTTTTATCTTGCAGCCCAGGAACTTTTTCCATTTAATAACACATCCTGTGCAAGGTTCCAAATCTTCCTAGTGCCTGCATCTCTAGCCTTGATGAAAATCATCTTTGTACTGAAATGTTTTATTTTGATAAAAGAGCTTTTATACTTAAGTACTTTAGATCTGGGTCTCTAAATCTGTAAACTGACCTTTTGTATTCTTGATAATATTTAAAATATAGTTCTCTTTGCATTGCACACAACCCTAACATGTAACTCTGCAAGCATGTTTTATTCTTTCCTTCCAATAACTTAATCATGGATACCAATATTAGGGTGTATACAAATAAGTATCAGATTACCATTACTAATATAGTATCAAAAATACGCACAAACCCATAAAGGTAAATGAGGCAGCTATTATTTAGTGCAGCAATTAAGTTTTTTCATTTTAAAATATATATATACATATTGTTATTAGGAAAAAGTATTAGATGCTGCCAAGAATCTCCCTAAGGATAATTAAATTATCAGTACAAATAGGGTAACCTAGTGAAGCCTTCAAATAGGGTAGTCTATTTGAAACACCAAAAGTTCCACAGGAATTTAAGGAAAAATTTCCTAACAGTGAAGGTGAGAGAGCCCTGGCACAGGCTGCCCAGGGAGGCTGTGGAGTCTCCTTCTCTGGAGATCTTCCAAACCCGCTTGGACGCAGTCCTGAGCCACATGCTCTAGGTGACCCTGTGTGTGCAGGGGGGTTGGACTAGATGATCTCTAGAGGTCCCTTCCAACCCTAGTGATTGCATGATTCTAACAAGCACATATCAGGGCAGATATAATCTCACTGGCAAAGGGAAAATGTGACAGGCAAAAATAAATGTTTTCAAGTAAAGGGTGCATACATATGTAAGCTTACAAGGCGTGCTTGCTTATAAAATGTGTGCTTAACACTAGGAAGATGAAAATTTACTTTCCAAGGGAAGGAGTTGTAAAATTTCCTCTTTTGGAGAACTAGCTAATTTCATACTCTCTCTGCATAGTCTGTACAAATTAGAACACCAGAGAGCTTTTATGGTCATGTATCAATGCTAGAGCTAGTGAATGTGCATTTGGAAACCCAGCTGAAGTTAAAAAGTTTCCAAGACTTCACGACTTTGTCCATTTTTAACAGAAGGGTTAAAGAATCCCTAAAATTTTTGCTTCACCAAGTCTCATGCTTAAAAAAAAAAAAAAAAAAAAAAGCCTTTTTCCATTTCTTTTTTGTAATCTCCCTAGGTCCTGATTTCAAAGGATTGGCTCTACTTGTATTTTCTACTGCCTGCAAAATGCACTTAGTACTCCTGCTAAATAAACAGATGAAATAGTTGATCCATGACTAATAAATATTCCCCCTGTTCAGGTATTCAAGGGCTGTGACAGTCTTTTTAGCAATAGTGCTACACTAGAACTTATATTCAGCTCATTACCCACAGGACTATGCGTGACATACAGTTAAATTCAGTATTTGAAAGGCAAACTTAGTCAAATACAAATCAGAAATAAAAATCATACAAGTTTACATTCTGGTTTATATAGCAGTAATAGCCCTAATTTGACGAGACCTATGAGTATGGTGTTGACTTTACTAATCTCCTTAATCAGTTTAGTTTTCCCATTAAAAAATAAAAAGCAAAATCAAAGAAGCTGAACAAGCTGTATGTTCCATTCCCCTATTTTGTCTGTATTTAATTATTTTAACCTTTTCCAGAATCATAAGCTAACAACCTTTCCACTAAAAGTAAAGATTCCACTGTATAATGCTACCAGAAGTAATCAAAATCTAGCAGTGAACTTGATCTAGTTATTATAGACAGACACCTATTCCATTTTAAATTCCATTTGATAAGTTGTAGTCAGTTTAATAATTTTTCTTCAAAACTTCTGTATACTGGAATTAAAAATGACCTTAAATAAAATTACATTCTTTCAGTGTTTTTCCAGGAAGCTAGAAGACAAGACCAGGCAAGAATTATATAAATGTCATTCTGTCTTTAATCTAAAAGTTCAAAGGTAGTATTTAGTAAATACCTTGGAAGAAAACACAGGAATAGAGAATGAATAACAAGGAAGAAATATAATATCAGACTACTGACTACCATAATAGAAGAAATGATTTAGAGGAATATTTGTTAATTAATGTATTTCAGTTTTGCTTATAGCATAACAGACATCAGAAGGGTATCATTATGATATGACAGCTAGCGATAATATCTTATTTAATTGATATATTTTCATGATGGTCCCCAGAAATGTGCATTTTGAGTATGCTCTGCTGCTGCTCATATTTATATTTCTGATCCTATATATTGTTTCTCTGAGACTGGAGGGAAACAAAAATGAAATTCTGTGAATGTGAATTCCATGGTATGCTTACAGCTCTTAAAACCCCTGACCTTCTCATAAGAAAATCATTGAATAAAAAAGACAGATACACCATATCTGAGGAACAAAATGAAAGGAAAGGAAAACAAAACTAAGAAAGCTTGTTTTTTTTCTTCCTCTTCATATTCTTCTGTTAGTCCGTAAGTAATGACGATCATTTAAGTTTTTGATTCATGCTGAAATGTATAGCTTTGAGTGAAGAACGAAAGGGTTTATTAAGATTATCAAGGTTTTAGTATTTTTTTTAATTCAATATGCCTATGAGATGCTTGAACTTCAAAATACTCCATGGAAATAGAATTCTACTAAATTGAATCTTTTCTTAGGAATATACAGAACATCCATTTTAGTTGTCCATTATTTTCCACAGATTCTCTCTGTTGTCAGGGAAGAATGAAAGACAGAGGGAGAGGAGGATCCATGGACAATTTCAAGTTCAGTACTCTCTCCTTCCCTCTGCCCTCCAAAAGAATCATGAAAGAAACTCTGGAAGTTTTACTGACTAAATTAGGTCCTTACAGATGAATAATTATATGATTTTTTGTCCTTCTTTCTTCTCTTTATTTGAAAGATTCTGAAATTGAGTTCTCCTATGCAGAAAACAATTTTCCCACAGACCTAGCTTTTCTTGAAGTCAAACTTATAAGAGTTTCTGGAAGCCTTAACCATATGACACCCTATACTCTTGACTTTAAGGACAAGATACAAGCTTTATAGCTTATTGCCTTCCTGAGTCCTAGTCTAGCTGGTTTTACAGAAAGAGCTCTCTGGAAGATAGACAGCTGCAGAATTTAAATGGGCTCTCATCCAAAGATGCCAACAAAGTGAGATTCAGGGCAATATTTTGGTAAAAGACATCCCAGCTCTTAGTATCTTCAGCCTGCTGATATCTGGAATATTTGGATAATTTTTTTAGAATAAAATAAGTTCCTTTCGATGGTGATTTGTATAGCAACAATGGGATGTTTTCCAAAGGAACAAGAATTAGAAAATTCTCTGGTGAAAGCATTTTGTTGCACTAACAGACAGATCAACAGATCACTAATGAGAAATATCTCCATGAAATCAATACGTTTTTGATCATTTTCACTGCTCAAGGTGTTTGTTCTATATGTCATAATTTCAGAGTTGTGTGATTTTCAAATGCTGTGTTACTGCAGAATATAAGGCACTTTAAGAATCTTCTGCAGAGAGAGGTGAAGGAGTGAAGATAGGTGTGCTATCAAATTAACATTCTGTTCATAAAAACAGTGGTAGACTGTCAAATGCTAATGTGGAGAATAGAAGGTCCTGAGCAAGAATCAACATAAAGTCAATTATGTTGATATTACGTTGATGGTATATCTTCTGTTTACTTCTAAATTAACTTTGTGAGACTGATCACTAGTGCATCTGAGTCTTATGCAGGTCTGAAATTAGAGATTGTCACTGAAAAGAGGTAACTATTATTATTATTATTATTATTTTACCTGCCATACTTTACAAAGCCTTTGCTGTCTCAGTCGTTTAGGTCTTGGCATCTGTGTTCGTCATGGGATGAGATGACTAGTGCTGACAAGACTCTTTAACAAAAGAGAGAAAGTGACAGACAGAGTAAAGCACTGGCACATGTAATATATGGATTTGCTTTCACAGAGGTTTTTATTATTATTATTATTATTATTATTATTATTATTATTATTATTGTATTTCTTTTTTTCCTCACAGTAAAATATGAGCAGAAGGGAGTGCAGCCACTTATATTTTAAGGAAGTATAGACTGGTATTGGGTTATGATTTTCCTGACGTTCAAATACACGGTTCTGGAAGAATAAATAGCAAAGAAATCTGATGGCTCACTCAGTTCATAAGTTTTCTGAGGAGGAATAGTGAGTAACAACTCCATTTGTACGTCTTTGCATTCTGCATTTCACATGCTAAAATTAGAATAAAAGTGATTCTCAAAGAAAACCGCCTACTTTCCAGAAGGAAACCTAAGGAAAAGAGCCAATAATAGACCAGAGCAACCAACAATATTAGCGAAGTTGTCTTTGTTTCTACATTTTCTTAACTGTTAATTTTTTGAGAACATGATATGGTCTAAGCATTGTTTTAAAAACAATGAATTAAAAAAGAACCATAACAACATTACATTATTTCTTGTTTACAGACATGTAGAATCTAAGAAAAATTGTACATATGTAGTTCAGGAAATATACAAAGGCTGAATGGATGGCAATATAACTGCTTTGGTCTCTGCTCTGTTAATAATTTATTTCAAGAGAAATGGAATAAACAGTGTTATTAATGAGATCAATGGAATAAAAATGAGTCTATAAAGTACACTGGAGTAGTCGATAACACTGTCAGAGCATCCTATTAAACTGATTTAATTATAGTACTACAAATAGAGCTGTGTAGCAGATTCCGTAGAACCTGAGCTGACTGTTTATTTTCATTGGAGTTCTTGTAAAAACCTCCCGTTCTTTTCAACAGGTTGTAATACCATGGTGATAGGAATCTTTTAAATACATGGATTAATCAAAAGAAGGAAAAGGTGGACTCGAAACAACTAAAAAAAAATGTACAGAATTATTTTAAAATATTTTAAATAAATAAAATAGTTTTTTTTTAAAAAAATTGCTCATATAAGTGAAATTAATGATACTGAGAGCTGACTGTAGTGATTTGAATCCCAAGAGTACTTATGTGCATTTCCAAACCAGAGCTCATTGTGACAAACATTTCATAAACTTTGATTTATAAATCTGGAATATCCTACAATGTTTTCATTTATATTTATTGTCCTTAGCACTCAGTTTCATCATGTCCAGTCAGATTAACTCCACAGCTAAGGTTGGAAAGCTGGTTGCCAACCAAACTCTATTAACTACAGATGGAAGAGTGTGAGGAAGCAGTCACAGGCATCAACCTGCTAAAAAGAAAATGTTACATTATTCCAAAAGATTTAGCTACATGACATTGACCCTTAATATGCTATATTTTATGTACAATTCCTTTTTGTGACTGATTACTATGTAAATCATTTAAGGCATTATTTTAATTGTGGGACAGCTTTGAGGAAACAATAAAATGTTACTGGATAATCTGCCTTCTGCCTCACAGGTATTTCCCAGTAGAAATGATCATGAGAAAAGCGAAGATTTTAAAATGAAGTTATATGCAGGAAACAGGATGGCCCTTTAATTATGCCCTTAAGTACAGAATATGTGCTTAATTGCTTAGTAACCCTTGTATCCTGAAAATTTAATTAAATGATTAACTATTCATTATAATATTTTCCTGTTATTATGCAGTACAAGATAAACATTAACTTTTAAAATCTTTATCATATCATGTTTGGAATTAAGCAACCTCAATTCTCATCATCTGCAAAGACTGTGATATTGCAATAACTTATCTACTTTCCTTGCTCAAGTAATAATACCTGATGCATCAAGCAAATGACAGTAGCCCATGGAAAAAGGCTTCCAGCCTAAGCAGTGACAGATAATCCTATTTTTCCTATCAGACTCCTGAAGCAACATGATTCAATAAGATGACCCAGCTCATTCACTGTGGAAAGCTGTGATATTATACAGCCTGCTTCAGGTGTAGTGCCAGAACAGAAGAGCTGCAGTCTTCAAGCCTATTAGCTTTCTCCTGAATGCGAGCAACCGTGTAGAACTACCAGAGGAAAAGGTGCTGCACTCTCTCCCTTGTTCTACAGTAATTGATTAAATCCCCAAGATAAATACCCACATCTTTACTGAAGTAATTTCAGCTGACTTGTCCCTCTTCTGGGGAATATCCTAGCCCTTGGGCATACCCTGCTGGGGGTGGTGAGGAGGCAGGGCATTCTCCTTTGCTCCTTTTGGAGCTGTTCTGCATTCTACTTTGAATTCCAGAAAGAATTCAAGATTTGAAGAATAAATTAACCTCACTCATTGCCTGGCACTAACACAGTAAGTAGGGAAGATCTGAGATCTAAACTTAGGCCAAGGGATTATCACATCAGCTCATCTTTGGAGCAAAGACTAGCCTCCCATACCATACCGCCTCCATGAAACTCTGAAGAGAGGAACAGTGGAAGGCAGTTCAGTCAGATGCTTTCCAGTGAACTGGCAAAGGAAGAGAAGTTTTCCCAGTGGAAAAAATTGGTTCTGAACTTCTTACTAAAATTCTTTTTCTTTCTCATTCTTATTCTGATGGATAGATTAGTAACAGAACCATCTGAACTTGCAGTGAGCTTGATCCAAAATCAGTGAGTATCATTTTTAGAGGGAATTCTCTCTCTCTGTATATATATTTATAAATACAAGTGTGTGTATATATATATATTTATGCATATATATATATATATATGCACGAAACAATTTAATCTCACTCATTGCATGAGGCAGCAAGTATAGAGGATCTCAGATCTAAACCTAGGATAAGTCTAGGCTAAAACTTACATCAATACTAGAGTAAAACCTAACAACATTTCTATTCCTTGGTATTAAATGAGCAAAAGCATAATCTGCATTGTTCTACTAATGATTCTTTGGGGAAGGTCATCACAAAGCTGAAAATACTTTTATTTTCATGCTTCCACATCTCATTTCTGTGGAAGTATGTCATCATTCTGGAGACTATTCCAGGCACAACTAACCTGGAAGTTGTGAGGGGCTGTTCATTTTCCTTATAAACTTTCACTCTCCATCTATGGAAACTCTAAGGCTTCGCTCTGGTTCCCTTCCTAAGATGGTTCACCTAGGACTGATCCCAGAATTTAATTCAAACACACTTGATTTGAATCACTGACTAGCAATGCGTTTTCCATGCTGTCAGGAGTCTGAAGCTAGAGCGGCTTGAGACTGAATTTATATCTCCCAGTAAGAAGCTTTTGCTAGGCTCTTCTCTACTTGCTAGTCAGGAAAAAAGACCATGACTGTGTTCTTTCATAAACCTGAAGTAAAAGCACAATAATAATATATCCTAGACATGGATTATTTTTGCATTGATTTGCTCATATTTTGAAGGATCTATCTATTGATTTTGTTATTTGGAACTTATCTTGCCCGTTTAGGCTTTGAAAAAGATCAGAGCATCCTGAACTCAAAGCTGTTGTCTCGTTTCAGTCAGAAAACTGAATATGATTTTGACTTTTTTATTCATTCATCATTCTATTGGAAAACATTTGTTATGAAGGTTAATGATCCTCTATTTGCTTAATAGAGATATAGAAATTTGTGTGTGTGGGAAGAGTGTTTAATCTAATGTTATGACTGAAAAGTCATTTGAAATTTTTTTCATCAGTCTGCAATTTTTTTTTTCTCTCGGGGAAATTAAAAACCAGGAGAAACTGTTGTAAGATAACTTTAATATTAATCCTGAAAAAAAACATTTTCATAAATCATGTTGTAGATACTGGTATTATACTCACATATAAAAAAGAAATTGGCCAAAATATTCCTCCTTTTTAATTCAAACACATAGTTTCATTAAGTAGAAATACTTTCAGAAAAAAAAAATGTATATTTAGTAATTCTCTCCCAAGTTTTGTTCCAGTACCTAGCATATGGGACAAATGACTGAAAGTAATGATCTGTGTCATTGCACACAAAGCATCAAGTGGGCATGCAGAATAAAAAATAAAAAGTACATACATATAGTATATCAACTGGCTACAAAAAGAAATGAACTCTGGTATAGAACAAACATATCAATCAACATGTTCTCTGTTCTTTTTTACTGCTCGATTACACAGGTGGTGAACTATCTCTGATTTCTGTAGCAAAGGAGGTAGTCTTCCTTTACATGTTTGGTTTTTTTTCCCCATTCTCTTTTCTTCAAATTTCTATGCTTATCTTAAACTTCAATCCATGATTATTTAAATAACATCAGGCTTGAGGTAAAA
>VZSV01000013.1:10153308-10186644 GCA_013398735.1 Nothocercus julius | reverse complement strand
CATATACTGGGTACTTCTTAGCCAATTTTAGTACACAAAGTGTTTTTCTAAAAATGTTTACTGTGCCTGAAAAGCACAGAATTATTAAAAGAAATGTGGAAATAGGCCTAACCACATAAATTTAACTGTTTTACATTTATAAGTTCAGTTACAGTCGGAGAATAAAATATGTTGATTGCATTCGCTTCAGTTTGGAAGATGACTATTTTACTGAAATTAGTTAACGTTTAACCGAATGATGAATAATTTGAACTGAATGAAACTAATGACTTGAATATTTAGAAAAAATGTTTCTGTCCCTCAGGAGACTCCTGAGAAGCCTATGAGAAGCAAAATAGCCTTAGATTCAGAAGTAGTCTAATTCCTTTCAGTAATTCTGCTTATGGGAAATATTCTCAAATGAAGCTAAAATAAGCTTTCATGTACTTACTGTGTTTTATGTTGTTATGGTTCTGATGCATATATATTTTAGGAATATATTCCTTTCATTACATTTTATGTCTATAGAGCTTTTAATTGCAAATATATGATCTAAAGTTCATCTGCTTATGTGAGAAGTATATGAGTGTTCTGTGCAGGAAAACAAAACACAGCATAATATTTTTTCAAACTTTGAGGGGAGCAAAGTGACTATCCATTTTATTTATCATATCTTGCCGTTATTTAGACAAACTAGCTTAACGGGAAGAAGGATAAGTATCACATATTTTGTTTTTCATGGTGTATGCTTGTTTTTACTAGCAGAGTCTGAAAGAGAATTTGCATCACTACATTATTTTGAAAATGACACCTGACAAGAGAATTATTACTGAAAGCAACTTCAAGTTAATATTTACTCAACATGAATTTTAGTCTTGGAATTTTTAGTTTCAGGAGAAGTGAAATCATGAAATCCATTGATTTAAATATTGAACAGACACGTTTTGCTAACATTGCTTAGATTGTCCTCTGAATCACAAAGACAATAAAATCCAATTGTGCAATGTAGACATTAAAATGCTAACTGTGTTTATCAGGATTTTAGGAGGCAATCAGGTGATAATTGTTTTGCCATTCACAAGTAACAAATAAAAGATATATTTTTAAGTCCAAGCTTTCCAGGTACCATTTTAGATGAGCAAGAGAAAAGTGTAAATTGGCCTTGATCTTTGCTAGTAGTGTCAAGGTGTTACTCTGGTATGACTGAAGATACTCTCTGCCTCAGTTAGAAATTGCACATAAATACAAAAATATAAATCCATGTATTAGTGATCCAGTGGTATAAGTATGAAAATTCAAAAGTAGATGTCATTTTTATAATGATTTATTTTCACATATTTATGAATTCTATCTAAATAAAATTTCTGATTATGGATTTTCTTCTTTAATGTTAATTCAGTTTCCTTAGGGAGACTTTCAGTCATTCTGTGATGTCCAACTAGCCATCACACCACTGTAACTTAAAACAGTCAGATTCACAAGAAAATCAATGAACACCAGCTATCAACATGGCGCTTACAGGAAAGAACATAATTTTCATAACCTACACATTCTATAGCACGCTTTTGAGCAAGTTGAAGGTACAGTCTTCAGAAGACCTATAAGTAATGGAATATATATATAGTCCAAAAAGATACTAATATAATAGTAGATACTAATGTATTAGAAAGATCAGAGAGAAAAACATATAAGCAGGCTTAGTGAAAAAGACTTAGACTTAGTGTGGAAGACTTAGTGAAGAAATATCTTCTTTTGATAATAATAAAGAAATTAGTATTTATTAATAAATTAATATTTGTATCTGGACTTCTTTGTATCATCTCTAATACTTTTAAGTAAGTCTTGCCTTCTCAGTATGCATTGAATGTTTATTTGATTTACCATGAGCATGCCTTAGGTGGGAACATCTCTGAGAAATTCCCCTCACTGCATTGCTTTCCTACCTTCAAAAGACCTCTCCATTTTCTCTTTGCCTCTCCTAAGATCATAGCTCAGGTTCTTAAGTGACAGCTCCTAGACTATTGCAAATTACATTTTGATGAACTAAGGAAAACTGAAATTAAGGGCTTGTTTACTCTATAAAGCAAGACTGTAAATTGGTTCATGAGTCACTCAGCCATCCCTGCATGAAAGATGTGACTTCCTGTAAGCACCTGGGAACAAAAAGCCCTAGGAGAGTAACCACTGGAATTACTCTTCTGTAAGATGAACCTTAAGAGAGTTCCTTTTGTACTCTGTGTATATAGTTATGTGTACTTGGCTTTTTGAGTTTAATTTGAGTTTAATTGAGTTTAATTGATAAACCAGGCAAATAAAAATAAAAGATAAATTCTATATTTTTTTCTTTAAAAATCTAACAGATATCCCTCTTTTATGATGGCCACAATCTCTTTAAGACCATCAAGTTTATTTTCCTCCTTTTTCTTTCAATTTGGTCTTTGTTAAATAGCAAGGAAAAAAGTGCCTTTAATAAAGCCAAATAAAAGGAACAATTTGGATCTTTTGAATATCATGATTTTAATAAAATGTTACCAACTCTCCTAGGTGTAGATATGCTATGTCTAAAAAAAAAAAAAAAAAAAAAGAAAAAAAGAAAGAAACAAGATGAAACATGTATCTTCCTGTTATACCAGATGTAAATATATATATATATATTTAAAATAACAGAATTAGTCTTTGGAGTAGTGCAGAAAAATGAGATTCAACCCAAACCTTTTGATATTGGCTTTTGACATTTTAAAGCATTTTTTTAGTTAATTTTATCTCTATTTCCAAATGAAATAATCTCTTGGAAGAAAAAAATGATGTCTTTTCAGTGAAAGTTATTTGCAAATTTGGCACAAATTTGTGATTCTTTTTGAATATCTTGAAGAAGCAGTTTTACAATGCTGTTCAGGGGAAAAGGTTTCTTCAGCAGAAAATATAAATCCTGTAGTTCTGTAATGAAAACAATAGAGATTCTTATTTTGGAATTAAATCAGATGTATTTATTATTTCACTAGTCAACATGGCAAATGATACAGCTCTGTATCAAGGTAACAGTCAGATTATGCCTTCTAGCATTTTAACTGTACAAAAAATATAATGGCTTGGAGAATTTAGTCTTGGTTACTGCTTTTATTCACATGTAAGTTCACTGTTACTTAATTTTCAAAGATAGCTGTAAATAAATTTATAATTTATAGCTGGAAAAATATTTTAAAGCATGCTTTAGAAACGCCTCTTTTTTAAGGTTCTATGACCTGTCTAAGCATATAATAGGAAAAGATTTTGTCTTTTCTTTCACATAAAGCAAAGCCACAAAGCTATTTGCACTCACATTTTTTCTGCAGAAAGGAGGAGTCAGGTCTTAATATACTTTCTAAAATGTAAAATGCTGTTGAATTGTTAGTGTCAGATAATGCAGGTGGCATATTGTGTTGAAAAATGGCAATGAGGAGAATTCCATTCATCTTCATAATCTCATGCTTCAGGGAATAAATGGATCAGTGCTTGGATCAGGACATAGTATTTGTCTCTTGATCCAGCATTACACAGCTGACCATGTGTATTATGATTTTTTTTTCTTATAGAAATTTGGGAGGATTAACCTCAGGGTCCTGTCCAAAGAATAAACACCCTATGTCTTGGGTTAAACAGTTCAGTTTTCAATCACAAGTGTATATTGAAGTATTCCTTTCAGCAGAGAATTTTCTACAATAGAGTGGAACTTGGAAGTAAGTGACTATGAAATGGAATTATTAACACATGATTAATTGCATTGGATTTATTGTAACAAATACTTAAAAACATAATTATCTAATATGCTGGAGTTACCTCTGTAATATTGAGTATCTCTATTCTCATAGGTGCAACTACTGTAGAAAATGTAGAATTATATTTCCTGAACTTGCCTAAGGCCATTGAGATACATGCTGATATAAATTTTTGCTAATAATTATTATTAATATATTAATTAATTAGACAGAATAGATATTGTAATTACAGCATAAAACACTGGCTTAAAAAATAATAACAAAAAAAAACATAGTATCTGAAATTTCTCCCTGCAGATCTGCACTGTGCAATGAGATGCAATACTAAGAAGGCTAAACTAGCTGCAGATTAATTGACCCATCTTAGTTAACACAGTTCTATCTAGTTACCGCAGTTACTGCCCTCGGGCAAAAATTTATTTGCAGTACTTCTGATGTCATCTGACAGAACTTAAATTCAGTGTGACTTGCAAGTTGCCATCAAACAGATTGTCTTCTACCCTTTCCTAGCTGTGTGTTCTTAGCGCATTCTGGACCAGAATATGTTTTGGATAAATCAGTCCTCTGAGTTTTCTCATCACAAAATTATGCCACAGCTGATGCCAGTGTAAGGGAGATGGTTGGAAGGTGAAGACCTCTTTCATCAACTCTGTCGTTTTAATTGTTAGTGAAAATGAATCTTAAATTCTGTCTATGAGAAAGACTACTGCTTTGAAGACATAGTACTGTGGTCAGATGAATCAAGTGATGCTCATTCTCATGCTCTGATGGCACAGTATTTTATTCTAGATCTTTTTTGTGTTTTCCTAGAAAAGCATTTATTTTTGCGTCTTTACTGAAACAGCTTTCTTCTACTGCAAGACACAGAATACCCTTTCTTCAAATAAAATGAATTTTTAGCCTGACATTATCATCTTGAAATGAAACTTTTGTCAAAATAAGCTAAAAAACAAATATTTTATCATCTTCAGTAGAGAATTTCACTCAGTGCACTTACTTACTGTGAAACTGAAAATATCTTCAGTACTAAAGTGCTTTGTAATCACTTGGAATACATATCCTGTACTACAGCAAATTTTCTTGGTCATTAGGTATTTGTCGTTTACTGAAGAATGAATTTAATACTCGTATGCATTTCTGAGGGAAAAAGAACAATCTGAAATGAATCCTAAATAGGATTACCACCTATTATGTGTTGCTGCTTGAAATATGTTGATGAGATGACTAATTGTAATATGGAGCAAGACACATATAATCTGTATTCTGCCATGTATATGTGGTTCAGATAACCCCCACAGAAAGTTGAAAAGGTAAAGCAAGGGTATTATTAAAGATTCCAAAACATGCTCAAATAGCATTGAGCATGTCCATATGCTGCAAAGACTGCATCTTTTAAAGACTCTGTTTTTGAGTGGATACATGCACCAGGCAGTGAGAACAAGAAGCCTTCGTTCCATGCCTGTTAGCTGTTTTGTAAAGCCAGCAAATGAGTTCTGCTCCAGGAACAGCAAATTCAAGCAAGATGTAATAGTGATGACAGCCCTGGACTTCTAGAAGAGAGATGTTGTCATCATCACCAGCCCATATTCTTTATTAGATTTGGCTCAGTGAGCAGACTGTGTGAAGTCCACTCCTTTTTTTTTTTTTTTTTTTTTTTTTTTTTTATACAAATGTCACACATAGCACACCATCTCTGAAGACTGTTAGAAGGAGCATGGGTAGCTCAAGATCATAACTGATATGTGTAGTCATTTCAAAAGAGTGATCAATATTTAAAATCAAGACAAAATAGTTTAAGGCATTATTTTCAGGTGCATTCCCCCTAGAAACGTATGCCAAAACATGTAATGCACATAGAATTATTAAACAGCGATACTTTTTTTTATTTGGATAAATTAGTCTGGTGAAGACTGATATGTCAGATATTATCATTAGCATTAGGACCAAAATTTTCCAAATAATTATTCTATATTTATATAATTATATGTGTGTATATATATATATATATACACACACACACATATATATATACACACATATATATATATAATCAGAATATATTATTCAGTGTATAAATGCTTCTTCAGAATTACCTGCATGTTTCTGCATTCTTTTTCCTGTTTCACATGTATTTGTGAGGTCCTGCAAAGATGATTTTGCGATAAAATTTTTTAGTGGTGAAAATAACCTAAATAGATGAAAAAATTGATGAAAAAATGTTATCAAATCACTCTAATAATATATCTTTCTTTTCTGAGAGAGAGATAACCATAGTTCATGCAGATTCTTGTGAATCCAGGTAAACCATTACTGAATTTATACAGCTTCTAGTCTCACATAGGTAGCTGCAAAAAACATGGAGAGAGATGTAGTTCTGCTTTATGGGAATAGTATTTTCTTTTTCATTAAAGAGTTTAGACAAAATCCACAAATGGTTCTCAGGCTTAGCACAGTTCTGTATAATGAAGCAGAAATGCTTGTTGCAGAATGAAAAGGAAAAAAGAATAATTGCTTTCTAAGATATTGGAAATTAGGTTGACAGGCATTAACTTTGCATGCTAGAAAGCATCATTTTCATGTTTGCTGTCGCACTTATTGGTTTGTGAAAGCCTGGATAAGTGATCTATACTAATGGAATCAGTCATTCTTTGTTCTTTTCATTTTCAAGGACCCTGAGTAGCAAGTTTAGATGGAAAAATCTCCTGACCTCCAAGCAAAACAAGACACTCAATGGAGTGAAAATACTTAAAGTGAATTTAAAGATGAAAATAATCAAGGCTAGACTGTCCATTAGTTATAAATGCTAAAGCTCTGGTGCACCCTATATGCACTAAAACTGATAATAATCTAAAAAATGTGTGGGGAGAGTTTTGTTGCTTTAGTCCTCATTGCAACAACCTCGGTCTTGACAGTGATGTTTTGCATGATTTGTTCCATTATGTTTTGTACTGAGAGGTTGAATACTTTCATCTGCATAATGCTGAGATGGAGCATAATTAGCAAAACGCTATTCTGATTCTGAAGTAGCTTCTGTTGTCCCACCCATACCAAAACTACTGTCTCATTAAGAAGCTGAAAATGATATCGTGTGTGCTGTTCACTTTTGTTATATTTGGCCAAGTGACTAAAATGCAGTGAATTAACCAGGTTATTGAAACATTATCCTAAGAACTCTTGTAATACAACCATTCCAGAGAGCATAATCTAAATAGCTCAGAGAACACATGCCAGGTATAAAATGACAGAAGCTCTTTGGAGCACGGTTCAGGTTACTCATATTGCATCTATGTATCACCAAGACCCTTGTTCTTGTAATGGGTACAGATGGAAACACAGGAAGTTTCATTTCCAGATGAGGAGGGATATTGCTGTGAGGGTGACAGAGCCCTGGCACAGGCTGCCCAGAGAGGTTGTGGAGTCTTCTTCTCTGGAGATCTTTGAGCCTGCCTGGATGTCACCCTGTGCCACGTGCTCTAGGTGACCCTGCGTGTGCAGGGGTGTTGGGCTAGATCATCTGTAGAGGTCCCTTCCAACCTCAACCATTCTGTGACGGATCAATGAGTTCCCAGTTTATTCCAGTTTATTGTGCTTCAAAGCAGTTTAATTGTTTAGTATAGGCTTTACTGAGAGTACAGAGAGAGCGTAGATGAATAGTGAACATAAACTCATGTGAGGGATCATTCATGTGAGGGATCATTCTTGAAATGCTGTATCAATATAATTAAAACATCTTTCCAGGATTAGTACTTCTGATAACCTTTTGGGAAAACAAGGATCAGATGTCCTTTCTGATGACAGTAAATAACCCACAGGCATCCCAGTTAAGTGAATTACTACCACAATTAAGCAGCAGTTCTTGCTGATATGTATCATTAGGTTTAATTCCTTTCCTTGGGAAAAGTCCTGATTAAGATTATTTCTCAATTTAGTGGTAAGTAATCTAATAGCTAAAAAAAAAAAAAAAAAAAAAAAAAAGTAGTATTTGAAGTAGAAATGATAGAGAAAAGATGAAAAAAATGGTAATGTAGACATAGATTTGGATGAAAAGCATGCAAACTCTGAAGAAACTAGAAGAAATGTAGTCACACTTGTTTCAGTTAGTTTGGTATCTTGTGGGGAACAAAAAAAAAAAGTTCTTAATAGGTATTTCTTCTTTCCTTTAGTATAGTATAGTTTATTATAATAAAATCAAATTTCCAGTGATAGAGAAAGATTTAGAAGATTGATAGAACCTGGGCAGAGAGAAATGAAAATGCCAGATACTTTTCATAGGATTACATCATATCAGAGATTTCTCGTGTCCACGGTGGAATTTCTTCTTAAAAGAAGGTATTTATGAGTAGATTATTAAGTAAAAGTGTATGACCTATTGAAAATGTGGGAAACAGGAAAGCATGCTAAATGAAATGAGGTAGAGCACAGCTGGACCTCTAACATTACCCAATTATTATTATTTTTTAGTATTATACTACTATCTAGAGGGGAAAGATAACAAAATGACTTGTCCTGGAACATTTAGGAAGTTCCCAAGATTTTCTTTTCTCCTGGTGTTTTAACAAATCAGGTCTAAATTAAAATATTGATATTTCAAACTCACAAGGATCTTTTTTCCCTAGAAAGATGAAAAATGAATAGGAGTGAAAGTCAAGATAGATCATGGTGAGTAAAAACTGATGAAGGAGCAGCAGAAGCAGCATTTCTATCTAGAAACAAGGTCTTGCTATGAGGGGAACAGGAGGCAAGAAAGCAAATGGAGTGCAATTGGGAGAAGGGGGAGGGCAGAGAATGCAGGAGGACAGATCAACACTTTCTAACTCCATCCTTTTTCCATTACCAAGAACTGAGGTGACTTGAAAAGTCTGCTAGAAAGAAATACATTAGGCTGAAATATTATAGTCCTTGCTGACTTTGCAAGGAGACCATTTTGGATAAGCAGAATATAATTTTAGAAGTGTCTAGCAAGTATCCTTGTAAACTTGTGCCAGGAACCTGCCTTTCTGCTGTAGCAGCACAGAAATGGTTTAGGTAGAGGGACCTTTCTGAGGTCACCTGATCCAAGTCCTGCTCCAAGCAGGGTTAATGTCATGTCAGGTTACTCAGGGATTTGTTCTAGTACAGTTAGAAAAAGTAGCCAGTAGTAAAAGATCTCTGAAAGTACTTTTATGAATTATAAAGTCCTATAATTCACTTATACCACCAAAGCACATCAAGTCAATGTTGCCTTTAATTTGTATTCTTACTGGATCTCTCAAATATTTAAACAGATGCTATACCTTTCTAAAATGTGTCTATTCTCTTGGGTATTTTAAAATGCATAAAGCCTATCCCCAGTTTTGGCAGCTTTCAAAGTATCTGACGTACTGCATAAAAACTTAATTTGTGTGTGGTCCGGCTTCTACACCATGATATCTTCCTAAAGTCAAAGCTCACTCTAATAAATGTGACCATGTTAAACTTAGTCTCCATTCTTAAATCTAAGTTGAGATAATAGACTTTCTAGTTCTGTATGAATATATTTAGTTTTTACATCAAAAAAGTCTCACAGTCTCATTCCCTGACAAAAAGGAAAACAACAACACATGCATACTCCAATATTTTTTTCATGATATACCTCTCTGCATCAGGCAGTCTGAACATTTGTAGTAAATTGTTGTTGCTATGTTTAGCTCTTCACTTTGTCTAAAGTCCTCCTGGAAAATTAGAATTCCTCAATAATATACTTCACTACATGAAACTGTTGGTAAGATGCCTGATCAAAAGATGTACGTATGATAACCGTGCATATAATAGATTGCGGTAGTGTATCTTGCATAACATCTATCAATGTACACAAATAGCAATGTACCTGACACTTCCAGAAATGTCCTGTGCAACACATGTGGTGATTCCAAGCAAATTCCAACACACTAATTAAAAATTTAGAATAGAATAGAATTTCACTAACTGACATCTAAATTACGTTCAGTTTCTTCAGCGATCTGAGCATCTGCACGAAGTAGTTCAGTAGAAAGTGGTATGGTTAGAGAGGAAAACTTAATCTGATACATTAACACTCATAACTTTTTGTAGGATGAGACACTTCATAAAGGTCATTATGCCCATCACAACAGCCTAACATTTGGTAGTGAAGTATGATCTCTCTGTTTTTGAAGCATATGCTAAGCACAAAGGGAGAAGAGAGTCAGTTGTTATTTAAAGTGCTGACAACTAAAATAACCTCTAGTGCCTTTCCTCCAACTTGAAGTGACCAAAAGGTCAAAGGTATGCTTGAGGGACCTATAGAACTGTGGTTTCTGAACATCTATAAAAACTGTTTGAGCTGTATTCTTTTTATTCCTGCTGCATTCATTTTTTTCAACAAGGTCTTTTAATAAACTTGAAGCACCATGGATTCCCCCATGGAATGAAGTCCTCTGAGTTGTCCAGATCTGTTTACTTTTTTCATCAAAGAAAATGAACCGGCTTTCTAGACTTTGAAAAAGTCTGAAATTAGGTATACCTTTTTTGAGATGATAAGGAAACATTCATCTAAACAAAACCCATCCTAATTCATATGTACCTAATTTCTGAATTCTGTTTTTATTTATTTCACTTCTAAGATTTTTTTTTTTAACATTGATGCCAACTGTTAGGTAATTGGCCAATTTTAGGACAAAGCTGTTATGTTGAAAAATTTCTAATGGTTTAAATAATAAAATGCATTCTTCCTTTATCAGAAGTACTGTAACCAGATAAGTAAGTTGCACAAGCATAAATGCTCCAAATTTAAAGTAGCTCATTATAGATTAGGGAAATATATTGAAAAAAAAAATGCCTACCAAAAATGGAGGGTAAAAAAAGAGAAGAACAGCAACAACAACAACAAAGCAACTAATTTGTACAAATAAACCTAAAAATAATTTTCTAAAGCATAGCATTGACAGAATGCAGGCCTTGAATATAATGGACAAATTAGACTGTGTTTCTAAATCCATTTGAGCCTAGTTAAAGTTCTGGTATTGGGTAAGTGCTTGTATCTGACTTTCACAACTTCAACACATCAATACACTGGCCATGAGCACTCCAGGTGAATGCTTTCAGGAAAAGATAGATAACAACCTTCAACTGAAATCATTAGGCAAATACAATGAGTTGATTGTCTTTTAGATTCAGGATCAACGAATGGTTTATTTGCTAAGTTATGGTAAGGGACCCAGCCAATTCTTATGCATAACATTCATTTTAAACAAACTCATGAGCTGATATAAAACTGTAAGTAAAACCTGGTAATATTATTGTATGTGTCTTTTACACTTTAGAATTATGCACACACTGATTAGCTAGTATTAGCCATTGAGAAGAGGTGAGGAATTGTGTGCTTTAAAAAATACACCAAACAATGAACTTGTTATGTTTAAATTCTATAAAATCAAGGTTTTATCTGTACGGAATAAGTGGAATAAGGTTATCTTTACACTTCCAGTTAAAAATCACCTCTTCACAAAATACAGATGCATGTATACAGATGTGTAATGACCAGCACATCTGTTGTAAAATAGCACAATGCACACAGCTCTGTGGCAGGTTAGGCAGTGGTGGTGTACTGAAATGTGTAGTGAGTACAACAAGGATGGGGAAATTATTCTAGCTTTAGAACAACGTCCTTTCATTACAATTGCCATATTAAATTAAGTGACGTTAAGGCTGGGCATTTAAGAAGTACCCTGTCACCAAAACTTTTTAAATTATCCCATGGATGGCTTTTGGGAAGTGCCTTTTTTCTTCTTACTTGATGGTGAACTTGAAGGTGATGGTTTGATAAAATACGCTTGGTTGTTGGTTTTGGTTTGGTTTGGTTTGGTTTTTTGTTCTGCATTATGCTGAATGTCTTTAACCTTCCCATTTCTCATATGGCTGCTAGCATAATTCTTTTCTACTGCCAGATAAAACCTGAAAGAAGAAATTGTTTTTCTATTTTGTCACTTGGCATGCAGGAATTCTCTTTGCTTAGGATTGTCTTCTTGTCATCGATTCTCAAATCTTCTGTTAAATGAAAGAAATAGAAAACTTTACACAACTCTTACAATAGCATGATGATATTTTACACTTGTCTGTTTTCACCCTTCAAGTCATTTGCATGAGATAAAAGTGCAATTAATTCTCATTATTTATTATCATCTTATACTCTTACAAATGTCTTAGATCAGATTGTTCTCCCTTAGTGGCAGTGTCATTTCAAAGATGTAATGACCCTGGCTGCTAAATAGAGGTTTATTAAATTTAAATAGGAATATTGAAACCTATTTTTTGGGGGTATTACACAGTTTCTTAAGATTTATTATAATTTTTAAGATAAGAAAAAATATCTTTTTCTCTCTCCACAGTTTTCAAGATAATTTTTGCTGCTATTTTTTTCCCCCACCCTTGTCACTTACGCCACTGTACATTGTGCCTTTAGTCCTGTTTCATCTTCTGGTTCACTCATGGCTTTACTTTTGTTATATATTACCCTCAAAAATACTCTCCTTAGATAATACACCAGACCATTACTCTTGTTATTTAAAGGCATTTTTAAAATTCTTTAGTTTCTAATTTTTATTTAGCTCACAGGTAAAACTGAAACTTGCCATGAAGTTTTTCTTTTGTACATTAGAAATTCATAATGATTTTTCTTCATCGTAATGACTAATCAATATGGGGCATGGTGGATTGTATTTAGGGAAACACTTTCTATATGTTAATTTTTCTTCTTAAATAATACCACAATCCCATATGAAGATTTGAAACTTTTTACAGTCTTTTTACATAATGTATGAAGTTGAACTGAAGTACTTATGGGTTATCCAAAAATGACAGAAAAGCCATTTTGATCTAGATTCCTTCATGTGCTTTAATGTGTAGCTCTTCATAGGCAAATCATAACTTTGCCACTTCTTAACACTCTTTTTATCTTGAGAGAAATTTCCTTCCTTATATAAATTATAGCATTTTGTCATATAAAGTTCACCTTTTTTATATCTTTCAAGAACTAGGTTTTTTTTTTTTTTTTTTTGACTAAACTTTAATTTGACTCAGTCCTGATGAGGCTATGCTGCTTGCAGGATTTGAAATAGTTCTGTGTAGGTGGCACAGACCTGAGCCATGTGGACCTACTAACCAAGGTAGGCATTAGCGCAGACATCTCAGCCATACACTGTTCCTACTGTAGGCTTAGGTAATGTTTCTGCTTTTGAACTAGCAGACTACTTTATATTTCATTCAACACACACTAATATTCTTTGTTTATAGTTTCTTGGTGAGTGTCAGAACTAGATTTTTTTTTTTTTTGGTTAAGTCGAGATGATCAGATTTTCTTGCTGGGTATGGGACCGGGTATTTTAACGTATTTATTACCTTTTGGAAAAAAAAAAAGAGATAATTTCTGTATGAAGTATTTAAAAGGCAAGGTGACAAGTCAACATATAAAATCAAAGCAAATAAAGGTAAAGAATAGCCAGTGTTAATAACCAATGAAGAAACCATCCCTTCTCCAAACACTAAGCTAATTCTTTTTCTTTTCTTTTTCTTCCTCCTGTCCTTTCATTGAAAGTGTTGGCACACAGTCTCCTTGCATGTACTTCACTTTGGTGTGTAGTCACTACAATATAATTATTGTTCACAATTTTATATATACAGATATGTTTGTGAGAGACAAAGAATATAGGAGAGAATCAGAATTACTTACAGCATGTCAAAGAAAGAATCTGCTGATTTTTCAGCAGATAGATATTCAGTGATTCACTAGAAATTTAGGAGCTCTCATGATTAAACTGAGTACTCTTACAATTAAATAGATATTAATATATTTTGAATAGTCTGTGGGTTGCTGGCATATATATTACTTACATTTACTGTTGATTAGATTTAACATAAAATTTTGAAGGCAGTTACGTTCCCATTGTTGCAAACATATTAATGGAAGCAACACGCATGGAGAAAGATTTAACTTTTACTCTTGACTGCTGTAGAGTCCTACCACAGCTGTCACCAGACAGCGAGCAGAGAGGCACAACTGTTACATTTGCCTCCTATTTGATGTTCCTTTCATTTGGGGACAAACATATTAAAAGGCATATCTCTTCCACTTAGTAAAAAATGTTTCTAGAATGTCAGGATATTTTTTTATGCAAACACAATTTCTGTTTTTACTCTGGAAAATCAAGAGAAATGCAGTGTTTGGAACATAGCATTCACACGGGCTGTGATTACTTTCCTCAGTACTGCTGGTCCAGGTTGTTTCACAGTTGGCTTACATTACATCTTGTTTTTAAGTAATAATAGTTCGGAATACTGAATTCGATGTTACCTTATATAACTCACTTCCTGTGTCAAAAAAAAAAAAAAAAAGCTTTTTAAAAACTTTTAGGTGGAGTCGGTCTTTCTCAAGATCTTACACAATCAATGGTTTATGCAGGAAAGGATGAAAAGATATTATGTCTTGCAATTATGCTGGGTTCGCATTGAAATGAGGCGAACAGAAATCTTTCTCTTAAATTAGGTGGGTTTTCAGTGAGTCCAACTATCCTTCTGAAGCTTCCAGGTTCCAGTAGAGACCCTCCACTCTATTTCAGAGGTTGTTTTTTTGATAACATTATTTGTAAGTGTGGGTACCTGCAAAATAATATGGACAATACCATATTTAAGAACTGATTTAAGAGTGTAGATCTTTAATAGATAATATAATTCTGTATTTTAGCAGAAACATGATATTGTAATATAATACTGATGGAAAAAATGAAGAAGTCTGGTTTTATTTTCAGAGGTTTTCTATGTTTCTACTAATGAAAGCTCTTTTCTTTTAGTTTCTTCAGTTTCTTTTAGTTTGGCTTGCTCTTTTTTAAGAAAAAAAATTTGTTCTCCAGATTAAATAACTGTGCAGAGTCTTCATTTTAAAAATATCAAGAAATATGAAAGAGTTAAATGACAAAAATTCTAATAAACAATTCTGTAGTTATAGACCAAAAATAAAACTAGAGAAGCAATGTATTATGTTGTTATGGAAACTGAATATTTAGATTTAAATTTATGTAAGCAGAACTTCAAGGATTATCCTAAGCAGTAAACATATTTGCAAAAAAATTAAATATTGCCATCCAGATATTCTATCTCTAGTAATCATCATGCATGTTGTCTGCAGAATTATCTAATGTCAGGCTCCTAAAACTTTATCATTAATCTGGTTTTATGCAATTTTATTGTATTTTTTTTTAACTTATGACCACTTGTCCTTCTTGTTGTCCAATTAAATTTCAGCTAGTACTCTTTTAGATATTTTTTTCTATTGCAGATGTATCCTTATTTTTATCTACATCAGCCATTGCTTTAAACAATATCTATTTCCCAGTCTACAAAGCTGCCTTGTATTTTAATGCACTATGATCGGTGTGATACCCTTATTCCTCCAATTTTTTTTTTACACTACGAGTAGCCTCACTTGTAAGGAAGAATTTACTGCAATATATGGGAACCGAGGGTCCAGCCTAATGTAGCTTAGATTGTTCTATGCTGACAGAATTTTTTAGAATTCTGCCTTTGTTATATGATTCTTGATCTTTGTTTAGCTTCATTCTTTCAAATTGGTAAAATCTTGAACAGAGCAAGGAATATATATATATATTTTTTCTCTCTGACTCCACAATGTAGTAGAATAAATACTGAGTATATTTAGTATACAAATAATATTGTTATTCTTAATGAAGAAACTAGATAAAAATATAAAATATATTTTTATGTGTCCTTTTCTATATCAATTTTAATATTAAGACAAAATTGTTTTGTTATTATCAATATCACATGTAATAAAATATACTTCAATTTCAATTATTGAATCATGAGAAATATAAAAATTTGAGTGCATTGAGTGCTCTCCAATATATATTTATTTGTAACTACTAATTGTGTTTTTTAAATTGTGATTGGCTCAAAAGGAGCAAAATTTGATCCCTTTTAGATCTTAATCCTCCCTACAGTGTGCCACCTTCAGTAAAGTTCCTATTTCTCAGTTTAGAACATTTTCACCATTTGCAGAAGAAAAAAGTGGAAGGAACCTAGCAAGAGAAATCACATTGTTTTCCATGCACATTAGGAAATCAGTCATTAAATTTGCAAATTTTCCTTTAGGGCAAAGTATACTTGAGTGGAATATGTTTTTAAAATTTTATTCTTCAGTGGGAAAGCAAAAATGTTGTGTAATTTAACTTTCAGAGCTTTAAAAGGGTGGGCCTGCCAATTAAACTAGTCTACAGATGCATAAGGAAAAGCAAAGAAAAAGTCTCACAATCTAAAATAGATACTTTTTACTGCTTAACACAAATTATAAACATGAACCTCTATAATATTAGCCATGTTAATAACTTGAGCTAAAGTTGTCTCATGCTGACTTCTGTCTGATAAAGTGGTCATGAAATTTTTGACACCAAAAATATATATATTTTCGTACTGTACTGTGTAGTCTTTTGAAAACATATATTGGTGTCTGGCTATTATATCTTTCACATGTGAAATACTCATAAAATAAAGCACATATTGCTTGAATTATTTGAGTTATATTTTCGTAAGTTAGGAGATCAGATTTTTTTTGCAGAGAAACACAATAATAATTTCCATGTTATGTTTATAGATGTTTATTATTTCATTTCAAAATATTATAGTCATTTTCAACTTCGGGGGATATATAATTTGTAAGTAAGAACTTCATTAGTTGGAATCACTGAACCACATAATATAATATCAACAGTATTCAGTACTATAAGTTTGTATGAAACAGGAAGAAAAGTCATAGTGGCTAATAGTGGAATAACCATTTCATCTAAGTAGATTCTTCATAATCTCATCACTCAGTGAATACCCTAAATAATGTTGATCTGTACTCCTTAAAATTCATCTCATTTTCCAGATGTGGTTTGAACCTTACTATGTATTCAAAGGCATGTGCTAGCAAGAACTTACTCAGTTACTTTAGACTAAGCATCAATATCTTTCCAATATGCATTCAGCTTAAAATGGTCCAGGAGTCTCTGCATCTCAAGACTTAGGTATAATTATATCTGATTTTCAAATCAAATTAAATCAGGAATAATGAAAGCTGTTTTTTGATCATTATCTCCTATTGTAACTATTATTGATGTAAGAAGAGGGGTGATTTGCATCCCCAGATGTTAATCAATTTCTGACTTGAATAATGCAGTTTAAATCTATTTAAATGCACAATACAGTATAAAACAATATTGGTTTGCATTGAATGATTCATTTTAATGAACACAAGGGATTTGGTAACAATAGTTTCTGTCTCTGTACTCACTTCAGACAGATTTCAGTCATGTTCTCACAAATCATCAAGTAATTTCTGTGGTTAGTAATGTATTTCCCCTGAAAAAGTCCCATTGAAAATGGTATTAGACTATAAATGCTTAGAAATTACTTTAAGTGGTCAAATCAGCAGCTGTCAAATTAGTTTATACAAACAATAATAAATCTGCACTCTTCACAATCTATTCTTTTGAACGCTAAAAAATAATTTATTCAATCTTTGTAAACACAGACACTCAAAATAGCATAGTAATGTTACTATAATATCTTTTTGGTGAAAACTCAATTAATTCCAATGGAACGTCTGTTCTGTCTTCATAAACTCCAGCAACTGGTTTTATTCATTGAGCTAGACATCTAGAGAGAGTACTAGCTGAAGATAATAGTAATCTGGGCAAAATAAATGGAAGCTTTATTATTTAAGAAACATTTAACACGATTGAAAGTATACAGAAAGTATACAGAAAGTATTACAATTTTGTAATACTTTATTGAATGCAGTAGTTCATTAATTAACTCTCATTTTAATATCCTTAAATTTATCTATTTAAATGTTCTTCTCTAAACTACCACCACTATCTCAACTTGATTTAACCATATTCCCTCTGATTTTGCCCAGCAGACCTGCCTTTGCAAAGTAAAGTTCTCTTCCCGGGAAATGAATATAATTCAAGATGTAAAATATTCTGAAGGGCTGAGCTTAAAGAGGAGTCTGTTGCAAACTTCAAAGTAGATCCCCAGTTCTGATTGTTGCTGCAGTCATGGTAGAACCTCTGAGGCCAGTTCAATTTTTTTTTTTTTTTTTTTTTTTTGTGATTATTAATATGAGGTCTGAGTCCATAGTTTGTAGTTACTGAGAGTATTTAAAAGTAGGTGATTAAGATAAGTATTAAAGAAAGCGTTTGTGAGGGTCATTAGGGTTGTCCATTTTTAACAGGAACTCATACTAATAATGAGAATGAGTCAGAATACTTTGAGAGCTTATATTTCAGCCTAAATCTCTTTTAAAACAAAATAATCACCATTGTAATCAGGAGATAAGAAATACTCATTGACTGCATAAAACACTGAGTGGTTGCATTCACACCCTAGGCTTCTAGCCAAAAGCAGATGTAGCAGCTGGTACTGTTCAGTCCATCTGGAAATTGGCTATACCATGATAACTTTATTCCTCCAAAGAGCAGTAGCTGAATTGCCCCAGCCTATAAAGCAAGACAAAAGAACTTAAAGTTTTCATTTGAAATTATATAGGCTTTGTTTACTACTACAGTATCTTAAAGGCCTTTGGTAGTGTCCTATGTAAGGAAAATGACTAGCACATTCTGAGGAAAGGCAGAAGTATATGTGGTACTTTATATTCATTTTTATTCCTGCTGATGTTTATTGTTCCTACATGGTACTGTGTACTAAAGAATACAAGAATTGAAACCTGTTCTTTGTATTTTAAGAAAATTCTGCTTGTCTTCCTCTGATACCTTCTTCATTCTGCTTCAGACAAGGACTTGGTGTTGCAAACTGCTACCTATGGTGTCCTTTTATTTGCTTTCATGAAATAAGCAGACTATGGAAAATATTGATTAGTAGTCTTTGAGTTATGATAAGTCATAATCAATAGCAGCATTATTTTTAATTGTGGCAGTTAAGAAAGATTCCAGTAATATCACATGGGCCCCAGATTTACTGATACAATACATCATGTTTTATATACTACTATGTTTATGGTTTTTTTTGTTCCACAGAAGTTTGATAGTGACTTCTGTCCTCTCAATAAAACAAACACTGATTTCTTGTCTGTCGCTGCTATTGAATATTTGCTATTTTTTTGAAGACTGCCTTGATTAAAATACATAGTGTTAGGAGCTGGTCTGTTATCCTACACTTCTTTCACATTTGACATCAAGTGCATATGATACCAGGTCATTTCCACTTCTTTGGTCAGTAATAGCATGATTTATCCCAAGTCGCTTATAACAGTGAAAGGCATGCCATGGCATTGCCCTAAGACATGCTTTTGTAACTGCGATATGAAAAATCTTACTGCTTTACTTAGAGCCAAGTGAGTTATACAATAATATATTATTTCCCTATAAATAGAGCTTTTCTGGTATCTCAGAACATCCTTAAAAACAAAGAAATTATTGCTATATAACATCTGGTACTGAAAAGTTTTAAAATCATTTCTAAGCAAGCCAAATATATCACGTAAGATGAAGCTGTGTTATTGCTTTATTCTTAAAAGACGCAACAATAAGTGTAGTAGACGAACATCTGTAACCTGTCTGAAGTGTTTTACTTTAGTATGTTTACATACAGTTTACAGTTTAATAATTGTTCTTTCACATTTACACCAATGATTTACATGAAAAAAATGTGAGGTAAATATGATGATCCAGTAAAGTAAGTCAATAGATGTTGAAACCTCTGAAGCCAGTGGACTGGCTACTTTGTTTAGAAATAATCTTACATTGGCATACCATGTGGTTTTTTTTTTTTTTTTTTTTCCCTCTAAGCAGAAATTTTCTTGATTCATTGTCATCTAATTTCAATGTGGTTAACTTTACTAAGATATTGGGATGTGCATGAGATATTCAAAAAGAAATTTGGCAATATACTTTCTGCTTTTTCTGATAATTTACTTTGTCTCTTATCTTTTGATTAAACCCCCAACCGCCATGATTTGTACATTATTATTATTTCTGATTGGTTTAAAAAGAGACATATAAAATAATCAATATTGTGGATTTATCAATAAACTATATTCATTCACTGTGATCAAACGATCTATGCACATCACAGATGTTACATTTTTAATGACATTTTACAGAGCAGTGAAATGCATTTTAGGGATCTAGTCTGAGACAAAACTTTGAATTGATATGAGTTACTTATTAATATAAAAGTAAGTTTATAAATTGATTTTCATTATGACAGATCTCGATTTTCTTTCAAGATTTTGGACAACTTCCTTCAAGAAGGTCATTAGTTGTAACATCACAACATGCAGCCAGGGAATAGAAAATCAGTAGAAATGTCTGAGGAAACACATATGCTAACCAGAGTAGTATAGCATTGATAAATAAGAGACACAGGGAGAAAAGAAGAAAATTATCCTGTGACCATCTGACAAAATTAAAAAACACAGTTGGTTTTAGCTCCTTTAAATAAAACTCACTTGACAAAGGACAAATGTCTTGAATGTCTTAGTTTTATGGTGGTGCATTGGTTTTCTAGATTAGCGTTTGGAAAGTTAACATCAATGAAAAGATGTTTTGTCTAGAAACAAACCTCTGACATTTGTAGGCCAGTTAAAATACATTTAAAGCTAGTTTAACTGATAGTTTGTCATTATGTATGATTTCTCAGCTTAATTTATAAACAAATAAAGAGGAAAATGAAGGGAAATACAGCTATTTTTGTTTTACAGATAAAGAGAAGGGATGTAGATGTTTAAGTACCCCAGAGAATATGGATGTTAGGGAAAGTCTTTTCCTTCTTTTGGGGACTTGCCTATTTCACAACCCTGTATTCAGATTAAATCCAGCTTTCCTGGGATGCTCCAGCTGGGACCACACTGGAGAACCAGAATGATGATGTGTGTTCTTGAGAGTCTTCCCACTTCTGTCTCCAGTAGTCTAGGCAATACAACAGCAATTCAGGCACTCTTTCAACAAACCTATTACGGTCCAATATCTAACACTCAGAAATGTAGCTCCTAAATGGAATTCCCAGCTTTAAGAAATGATGGCTTCAGAATGGGATCCCACAAATTCCCAGGATACAAGCAGAAGGAAATAAGGGGTTGTGTGCAGGGATGAAAACTGAGCACTGCCATCGTTTAGTGTTTTCTTTACATGCAACATTTCAGATACATGTGTATACTTCTTTAGCATCCTATCATCCTTTTTTTTTTTTCCATATTTCTTCCTGAAGAATGGCATAGGTTCAATAAGACAGAGGAGAGACTAGTTTATGCCCCTCCTTAGCTTTGTAACAAAGTTTGGGTTTGGGGTTTCATATAAAAACGCTTTGGACTTTTACCACTTATGAGCTCTATTTTTATGGCAACTCTGTGGTAGGTACCTACGTCCTTTGCAGGAGCCTTTTAAGTCCTTATGAGCCTTTGTTCGATTGAAAGCTAACACCTTTTAAGAAATTCCAGCACTAAGCTAAGAAAGATAAGTGTTTGAAACATCAGTTTTATTATCAGCTTGTTTTTCAAGTTCTACTGCTCACTTCTGTATTTAGTTAGCCTTATTCTCCTTTAAAGGAGAATGCCTCCTGCTTGATTTTTGTTTTGTTTTGTTTTTCTTTTATTTTTTTTCTCCATAGAATATCATGATTACCCTGTTCCATCTCCTGCTCTTGTAGAATGAATTTTGTTCACTGAATAGAGGGCATAGTGTAACTTATTTCCCCAATTCTTGATATTTTCACTTTCAAAGATCATGAATTTCTGGAGAGAAGAACTGAATAAAGCTGGCTGTCAACCTGGCAAATTACATAATCTGGATTTTCTTAATTTTTGATAGCAAGCCATTACACAGTATACAGTATAGAATGCAAAATATTTTAAGCATTGAAAAATGAATGTGAAGTAAGTGAGGAAATAGGACCTCTATATTAGAAGGCTAAGTTTGTCAAATTTATGAAGACACAGTGTGCGTGCATCTTGAAAAGTGCAAATGGACTGTGTATCTTATTTGAAGGAGGTATCATACAAAGAAACAGCACCTCATAAATTGTCTGAGATCACAAAACAAGCTAAAAAATTATTTTTCATATTTAATACTGTTTCCTGTGTTGAGGAACCAGTATGAGAATAGGGATGACTTGTTTCTGTATTGTTTTTGAAGCTGATAATGTTTCTGAAACACAAAAAGAAGCTGATGTTGATGATATTCCTGCCTGACCTCCAATACTGCTTTCATCAGCCCTTCCATCTAGCTCTAGAAACCTCTAGACTCATCAATAGTTTCCAATCCTGTTCAGAAAGATTTTCAGAAATTTGGCTCTTGTGCTTGACACACAGAAGGCTGAAAAAATATCAATATCTAATAAAGATAAAAAGAACAGCATGAAAATCTTATAGGAATGCCATAGTTATTCTTTTTATAGAAAAAGTTATTTAATAAGATCTGCAGGAAAAAAAAAAGTTTAGAAGAAAATATTCCAAAGATCATTTGAACTCAGTATACTTCACTTTTGTGGATATTATGACAAGAACCACCTTTACAATTTTGAATTATAAAACAAAAAAGGAATGATTTTTTAATTTCACTGTAGACAAAATGGCATGATAAGACTGAAGCCATTTATTACAGAGAAAGTTAAAAGCCTTTGTTTTGAATTTATTGACTCAATTAATGCAGCATGACTGAATGTAATGATGTATCATTTATTTTTAAAATATAAAGTAATTGTGTGCAAATTTTAATTAGTCATCCTTAGATTGTAATTTATACTCTTACATAATGTTTTTAGGTGACTAGTAATACATAGAAATGGAAGCAGTACTGGGAAATAAAAGATAATAGACTTACAAAATAGATAGTATTAACAGAAAGAAAAAATTATATATTCTTATATCTTATATATATATATAAGAGAGTTTGGGTTTTTGGCAGGTGTTTTCCCATCTGTTCACCTGCCAGGTAAGGAGATGACCTGCTGGAGCTCAGGACAGCTTGAGCCACCACCCAGCCAGGAGCTGAAGTCTGCTTCAAGATACTCACCTATCTGAGGCACAGGGGACAGGGGGACAGCCATCCCCAAGCACCTGGCCCATCACCCCCTGCCAGGTCTGCACAGAAAGCTTGGCAGAGCACCTGGCAGACACCTGCGACTGAGCATTTCCATTCTACTGCTAAGGGGAAACTCTCTCAGTCAGCTCTGATTTAAAATTTATGTTCTATTATAGCAACATTCTTTGGATTTTCAACATTTGCCACTGCAGGGGATGGTATGTGTGACTGGCAGGTTCACAGCCTCCATTGTTTCCTTTCTAGGTCTTTTGAATACAGAAATTATTGTACAGTCTCTCTCTCTCTCTTTTTTTTTTTTTTTTTTTTTTTTTTCTCTTGTACTTTTGTGCCTTTTCTTCATAGTCCAGGGTCTTTTCTCTATTAAAGCTGCAAATTTTCTGAGCTAATTAATGATCTGAGAATGTTTACTTTGTTATTAAGTAGCAGTCACATGGGGAAAAAATGTCCCTGAAATACTGTAATATCATGGAAGTCTTATTGCAAGAAGGAGCCTTCTTAAACAAGTAAGCAAGCAAACAAAAATGTTTTATAATAAATAGAATTTTCCCAGGAATGAGAATTAAACATTTCACCACATCATAGAAATTTGTAGTAAAGATGTGTTCAAAATTAAAAACAAACAAACAAACAAAGCCCTCTATGTAGCTCCACATAAAACCTGTACTTCTTATGTAATACTGTGGACTTCTAACACCACAACAGAAGGTAAAACTGAAAGGGTACGATTTGCATGTACTATGAAAGATGCTTCATTTTTTTTTTTCTCCAAATATTCTGAGATCAAAATTGCTGTGGGAATGAGAGGCACAGTTCATATGACCAAAGCAAAACTCCTGTTACATAGAGCTCTGCACCTGCACTGACCAATCTTGTTTCCCTTTTAGCTCACAAGAGAGCAGCAGATAGGTCTGAGAAGTAGCTTATTTCATTCTATTCTTTTGGCATGTGCATTATGGGATTAAAACACTAATTTATCTTTAATAATCAGAAAATCAAGGAAATTTATGGTACTAAAGACGGAACTGAAGTGAGACCAATGCCATATCCTTGTCTTTAATATGACCTCTGATGTGCAGGTAGTCAGGTCATGAGAAGGAAGACACCTTCCTTTTCATAACCAGCATCTTTTTACTGACAGCATTTTGGGCAACAGGCCAGACAATATCAGGAAGGGGAGTTTCAGAAGATAATTTCTTGTTATTGATTTAATTATATTAAAAATACGAAATGAATAAACTGAAAGACAAAGATACACAGTACACCAATTACCACGATAAGTAACAGTAGCAGCTCATTATAAAAGAGTTACAAAAATTAATCAGATAATATTATAGTCTGAGATTATATTATAGATAATATAGTCTGAGCACAAAACATAGTTTGTATTAACAGTAAAAAGATGAAGTAACGTAGTGTAAATTTTAGCATAATACTCTGGTTGCAGCCCCAACCAAACAAAAATACACACAAAAAATGTTTCAGAAACAAATGCTTTATGGTTTGGAGTGCATCCTTTCAATCAACCAAGAAACCATTGTCCTGTCAAAATCAGTGGTCAGCCTTAAGTTTCAGAAAAGACAAAAATTTTAATGACAATGAGGAAACGTGCATGAGAATAAATTCACTTGGTCTTTGGGGATTGATGATCATCACAGTGCTAGGCCTTGGCCCTGCCTTCAGAGCTAGTAGCAGCAAAAAGTGTTATAGCATTTTTTTAAAAATACACATCTACTGGATGTCATTCATTAGTAATCTTACTGCTGTCATGGATTAAGCAGGTAGGCAAGAAAACAAACAAGCAAACAAAACAAACAAAAATCATGGATCTAATAGAGATACTATTTAGTGTAAACTAGTTTAGTTTTAGTGTAAACTATAAGATCTCTTCTACACTTACCTTCTACAGGCTTACATGCCTGTATATCAAAAACTGTCTCTCTCTCACGATAGAACTTTACCTTATCTCTTTTTCCTCTTTCATTTACTCTTTCTCCCTGAGACATTCCCTTTATTCTATTCATACCAATTACCTTTCCCTTCAGAGATAATTTAATTAGAACATCACTTGATAAACTCCAAGAAATTCTGCTTGTTGTGGCTGTTCTCTCTATTCCAGACCTGGAGCAAGACTTGTGTCTCCAAAAGGTTCTCCACTGTTTTTTTCAGTTACACTGTTTTAGCCTAATAAATGATTTCTCATTTTCTGGTAGTCCTCGCCTTTCTTGCATTGTGTAATTGTGCACATGTGCTTGCAATGCGCAGATGTGACACAGAAGCTAGACCTATTGCAGTCAAGGGCATTCCAGGTTATTATTGCTATTGCTATTTGCCTTGTGGTATAGTGAATGTGCTGATATTTTGTATAAATCTATTAATTTTAAATGTGTTTCCAAATTGTACAAGTAAAGCTGCAATGGGTCACAGATTCTGTTAAAATCATTGACAGGGGGAGTCTCTTAGACATCAAAATAATACTTCAAAATTTACTAACTGTGAATTTCCTTGCTAGTTTGCATGATCCTCCTAAATCCCCAGTTTGTATCTGGGGAGCTGAGTCTTGCCTGGGAAGATGGCTTAGAGTGTGGGTTCCAGCTCTTCAGTCCCTTGATTCCTCTTTCTCTTCATTTCAGTTGGACTGTTTAATAGTTACAGTAATTAGAAAGTGCAGAAGCATAACCAGAGTTAAGGAAACCTTTTTGTCCTAAGAATTTAGAAAATATCTACATTTGATTTAATTGTGTTCTAGTTCTCAAACTCACATACATTTTGTGTTCCTTTGTTCCTCTGTGACTGCCTCTCTAGTCTACTTTCCATAGGTAACTCTCTCCTTTCTTCTCAAACTACAGGGGAGTAGCTAATTTCCTAGAACAAGAGAGAGAAAGCAAGTGTTATTATAGGAGTACCTATGCAAGCCAAGTAGCAACTATCTATCTTTGATTACTAATATCAATGTCCTTGTAGCATCCTTTTTCATTCTAAGTAGAGGAGAAAAAGCTTTATACTACAAGCTGAAAATATAACCTCTCTTACCTCAAACTATATGAACTGAGCTAGTCATTCACTAGTATGTGTAACAGCTTGTGGCCCTCTATATCACTGTAGAAGAGTACTAAGAAACTCTCCTCCATACAGGAATTTGCAAAAGAAAACAAGTTCACAGAAATCCCTGGCTTTCCTGATGGCTTTAAAAGATCCTCATAACCTTAAAAATTATATTCTGTGAAGCTGCTCAAGCTCTTGCTGTTTTTCCCTTTGCACTGTTGTATACAGTTTTGCTTGGTTGCCTTTGAACAAATTATAGCTGATAAATAGTTTATTACAACATTCAGGAGGAAATAAAGGGCTATAAACGTCAGCCACCCATGAACAAATAGGATGACAAAGAAAGGTGCTAAGTCAGAAAACTTAATTTGTTTCATTCAGATGGAGTCACAATATTTCTGTTGTTTTGCTTTTACCTCATTCAAAATAAGAGCCTTTAGGAAATAACAACTTTATCTCAAAACTCAAATAAAAAAGAAAATATTCCTTGGAGGGGAAAAGATTTTGTTTTTGTTTTATAGACTAAGAACAAGACAACAGAAGATACTGCTTTTGCACATTTGCAGCCTACCTTTTTTTTTTCCTTTATCTTTCCCTTGAACAGTTCATAAATGGTTTTAGTCAAAATAAATAAATCCTTCCCTTTGGCATTTTATTGATTAGGAACGGATATTGAGGATGGCAAAGACCTTCTTAATTGTATTTTTATAAATTACATATTAACTTTTTTTAAAATGTTGAGAAAATAAGAATACCAGAATTCCACACCACCTTCTATCTTTTGCTTTTAAGGAGTTTGTGCTATGGATTGCTATAAAAAATAATATTAAAAAAAAAGTTTTTTAAAGATAATGACTGTTTAACTGTAATAGTTAATTAATTTCTATGTTGCTAGGGTCCTCATTAGCTGACTGAAATATCTGTAGGGTTTACTTATGTTGTAGTTCACATCTAGTATTGAGGGATGTAGTGAGACTTAACTGTGCTGGATTCAGAGCAGCTGAGTTCAGTTCCTCTATCTCCTACAAGATCTTTATTGCTTTGTTCAAGTAGGATAGACTATGTGAACCTTATTTTTTCATCATTAAAATTGAAAATAATACTTTTTTTTCTCCTCTTCTTTTGAGAAAAGTGAAGAGATTGCCTTTAGTATGTTTCACATGATGCCTAACAAAAAGGATTCCTGACCTCATTTCATATCTCTGAACTCCATTATGCAAGTAGAGAAATAATCTTATAACTATGTTTGAGTCTATCTAGTGTTGAAAATTTCCAGAAGCAACCCTGGACGCATGCTGATTCCCTTCCTTCTTAGCTAGTAAATACATCTTTTGCAAATCCCAAGCAAGCTGACAACTCACAGGTTATGAAGACAGGCGAAGCAGCTTTTCTCTGATGTCTGCTTATTCCCACTCACCTTGAAAATGTATGTGAATAACGGCATGAGTGTAAAAGAGGAAATTCTTTACACTTGCATTAAGCAAGGTCTGTTAATTTAATAAGAATGTAAATGATTATATTTTTCAGGAAAAAAAATCACATTTAGGCTATGTTAATGCTATGTGTTAAGTTCATAGTTATAGTCAGTATGTGATTTACTTGACTCAGACCAGGTCATGTTAATTGAAAAGCACTTTTCTCCTTATACAGAACAGCTCATTATAATCTACAGAAATGTTCCCATGTTATTTTAGGAAACTGGGGAAAATAACTCTAGTCATCACTTCAGATGATGAAGATTGGTCTCCAACATTGTCAAGTGGGTAAGCCTGAGTATATTTTACATTAATTCAGCAATGGACCAAGTACCTAGGGGAAATACTAGCTTTTATGGATACAGTTGGTTAATCATTTCAGGAAGGGAGAGCTCCAGCTGACTGAGAACTACTCTCAAGTCATTTCTAAGAACACAAATTTAAGTAGGTGATATTTAGGAGGCTTCCTAAAAGTCTTGATTTATGCACAGAACATAATCACTTCAAAACTCAAGTGATAGTTTCTTCTCAACAACAACCCCTATCTTGGATGAATAGGGAATGAGTCACAGAATGAGCTGGGGTGGGAGTGAGTAACACAATATACTTCACTCATGTGAAAGAAATAGTAATAGGTTTTATTACTATGGACAATGGTTTATGAGCTTCTATGGCAAGGTCACATTATTTATTGCATGGGGTACCAGATATACACGGAATTACCAAGGAGACACTCCCATTGAGTCTCAGGGTTCAGATTGGACTCCCTTGCTTTCCAAATTCCTTCTGAAACGAGTCTCGGTTTGTGTGGATCCAATCCTAGTCCCAGACCTGGTGAACAGTTTATGACTAGAGAATTCTGTGCACAGTTACACATACAATTCAGTAAAGTTTATAAGTTCAGACAGAGTGATATAGTCACTTACCATGGATCTGTTATGGCAAGGATCTCTTAAGTCAAGGAGTATCCTTGAAAGAAGTTCCAGCTCAAGTGGAGATCCTGGTGTGCAGCCCACTGCCATGCAAGGATTGCTCAAGGGGCTCTCAGGCTGTCACCATATTTATTGGATAAGATGATTAATTTATAGTCATTCTTTCCTTTCAGCGGAATTTTGGTTGGTGCATGCCCAGTTAGCCCTTATCTCCCTGTCAGAATGCAGCCATCTGGTTATTGTGGGGCAGAGAGGCAACCACCAGGATCAGATAAGGTCACTGGTGATTAACAACTGAATAGGGCTACCATTACATGTAAAAGGTCAGTTAGGGCTGGGGAAGGAGCACACCCTTTAGGTAGGAACAGTGTATGTGTCAGGACATAGCTACTCTGACAAACACCAAAGATTTTAGTGTTCCTACCTCCAACACCAACATATTTCTTTCTACACACAAGCATTCTCAAGGAAAAGTCAAAAATAACAGTTAAAGAATGGAAATTCCTTCAGAGTCACAAAAGATGCAATTTCCAAATGCTTTCTCTAGCCAACTGTAACAAAGGCAAACTTTGCTTTCTCCTGTATAGCAGAAACAATAAGTCAAAAGCTCATCAAATCAAAATACATATATTATTGGGACCCTGTTCAGTATTAATTCAGATTTGATCTATAGTATCATTTCACTCTCTGACATTTTTTCCTAATGCCCAGTCTTGCTATCTCCTCATTTTGAACATGTTTATGGGAAAACCTACTCACCAAGACAAACATTTTGATTGAGATTTTTTCATATTCTTCATTAGGAAAAAAAAAAATGATAGCAGGAAAAGGAGGAAGAAAATAGAAGACACCTAACTGAAAATAGTCTATACATCTGAGATGTGATAATGCCAGATGGAAAACACTATCCAAATTTCTGCTTGATTTAAACTAAACTCAATAGAATCACAGAATGGTTGAGGTTGGAAGGGACCTCCAGAGCTCATCTAGTCCAACACCCCTGCTCCAGCAGGGACACCTAGAGCACGGGGCACAGGGCGGCATCCAGACGGGTTTGGAAGATCTCCAGAGAAGGAGCCTGCACAGCCTCTCTGGGCAGCCTGTGCCAGGGCTCTGGCACCCTCACAGGAAAGAAATTCTTCCTTACATGGAAGTGGAACTTCCTGTGTTTCAACTTGTGCCCATTATCTCTTGTCCTGTTTCTAGCTACCACCAAGAAGAGTTTGGCCCCATCCTCCCTACATTCACCCCTAAGGTACTTGAGCATGTTGACCAGATCTCCTCTCAATCCTCTCTTCTCTAGACTAAACAGGCCAGGCTCAATGTTAAGCAGGCCCAGCTCGCTAATAGAGCTGATGATAGGAAGATGTTCACAACTGAGTCCAGTAATAGCACGACAAGAAAACTGATGAAGAAGAGGCTGGATGTCAGGTGGCAGTAAGGTGGATTTAAACTGCCTGAGCTGCTGGGCTCAAAGGGTTGTGAGCAGTGGCATGAAATCCTGCTGGAGGCCAGTCACTACTGCTGTGCCCCCAGGGGCCAGTATTGTGTGTTTGACATCCTCTTTAAACTCCTGGATGATGGGTCAGAGTGCACCCTCGACAAGTTTGTAGACAACACAAAACTGGGAGGAATAGTTGATGTATCAAATGGTTGCACTGTCCTTCACTGGGATCACACCAGGCTGGAGAAGTAGACCAAAAGGCTTCTCATTAAATTGAAGAAAGAGAAATGACAAGTCCTGCACTTGGGGATGAAAACCCCCATGCACTAATAAAGTCAGGGGGCCAGCCAACTGGCTAGCAGCTTTGCAGAGAAGGTCCTGGGGGTCCTGATGGAGAAACGTGCAGGTTGAGGGAGGTGATCCTGTTCCTCTGCTCATCAGTAATGAGACCATATCTGGAGTGCCAGGTCCAGGTTTGGGCTTTCCAGTAGGAGAGAGACATACTAGAGAAAGTCCAGTGGGTTGCCATAGAGATAATTAAGAGGGAGGGGGAAAGGAGGATTAAGTAGTGGATTTCCAGACATGCCTCCAACCTCAAACACTGTGTGGTTCTGTGAAGATTAGATGCAAATTCTGCCTCCTCCGAACAGACTGAAAGAACTTCTAGAGTCAAGGATTTGTATTAATTAACCAACAGGATATTTCCTTGAATCCAAAGAGAACGAAGTTCAATTTGTTAGTGTTTCCTAACAGGAAAAATATGACATTTGATCTCTTAAAAGCGACAGAGTATCTGAGTTTGATTTATTGGGTATCCAGGAGGGATTTTTCTTCTTTGTGAGTTTTTTTACAAATCCCATGCTTGTCAAAAGCCTCACAGAAAGTTTTAGTTTTAGCCAACCTAGATTTTCTGGGAAAACACATTACAAGAATCACAGCCACTTTTCATCTGAAGTGCTATAGAACAGTCCTCATCATCATGAGTTGCCATCTTCTCTTTTCCCATCTGATCAGTTGCTGTCTTTTCCTTTTACTCCTCAGGGTCCTTTTCATGCTGTTCATTAAGAAAGGAACTATTCCTCTAGCAAAAAATATCAAAGTACTATTTCCCTGAAAATCTCCTTCTGATACTCACAGAAAATCAAATAGCCAAACAAATTTACATCTAGGATATTGAAGCATATCTATGAGATTCTTCTTCTTAAGTACTGCTTACTGATGTTTTCCCAAATTACTCTTGATGTCTTCTTACATATCAATATATGTATTGACATTCATTCCATTCTGTTGCACAGAGAAATCTCCAAAACATATTCTCCTGTTATATGGCAACTTGAAGGCCATGTTTTTAGTATCCCCATGGATTTTAGTATCCCCATGGCTTTTAGTGTCTTATGCAGCCTTTAGTTAAAGCTTCTAAAGTTCTGAGGAACAATCTTTGAAAGTCCTTTGGGTGAACACTGTTAAAGCTTTTATAGTGTATTTTATATTTATAATCCTTAACATCGGGCTATAAGAAACACGTTTATGAAAACCTATAATTTACTAGGAGATAACAAGCCTTGAACAATGTCATTAATGTGAGTGGCTTATGTTTTCTTTTATGAGAGAAATTCAAAGGAACTTTGCTGCAGGATAAGCAGGTATGCTAATTTTTGTTGCTGGGATAAGTGCAACTAATATAGCAATGACATGTGCAGATGGCATTTTGCCACACTTTCAGATATTTTTAAATTGCTTCACGCCATCATTCACAGTTCATTGCCAGGTATCTCACTTGGTGACATGAGTTTACAAATATGTTCTGTCAACATAGAACAAGTGATTAAAAAAAAAAATCCCTTTTCTTATTGCTAGTCTGGTATCTGTTTCCATCAAGAAGCCCACACCCGTTCATCTTCTCTGGTGCAAGTTTCACTTGTGAAAAGGAAGCAAAATTCTGCTCATTTATAGCGCTTATTGACAATGCCAGAAAAGAATTTTAAATGTATTACCCTCCACAAATTCCACGTGCAACCTCAGATAACATCCAGAAAAACAACATACCACTAATTGTATTATTACATATGTTTAGTAAAGTAGAACTGAAAAAAGATATTTATTTGTTTTTGATCAGTGATCATATGGCTGTCCTAAACTGTGCATCTCCTGAAGACATGTCTATAGAACTACTACACAGAAAATAATCTACTCAAAACCCATATGGCTGGAAAGAAAGAAAGGAAAGAGGGAAATTAAAGACAGAAAAGGGACAGTGGGAAAGAGTCACTTGAAAGATACTCCTTCTAAACATTATATTTAAATTTCCCCTACTTCCAATTTGTGCTAAAATGTACACACAAAATATAAGCTAATTTCACAGAATCACAGAATGGTTGAGTTTGGAAGGGACCTCTAGAGATCATCTAGTCCAACACCCCTGCTCCAGCAGGGACACCTAGAGCACATGGCACAGGGTGGCATCCAGGCGAATATGGAAGATCTCCAGAGAAGGAGACTCCACAACCTCTCTGGGCAGCCTGTGCCAGGGCTCTGTCACCCTCAGAGTCAAGAAGTTCTTCTTCAGATGGAGATGGAACTTCCTGTGTTTCAACTTCTATCCATTACCCCTTGTCCTATCACTGGCCATCACTGAGAACAGTTTGGCCCCATCCTCCCTACATTCACCCCTAAGGTACTTGAACATGTTGATCAGATCTCCTCTCAATCTTCTCCAGGCTAAACAGACTCAGGTCTCTTAGTCTTTCCTCATAAGATAGATGTTCCCGTCCCTTAATCATCTTTGTTGCTCTACGCTGGACCCTCTCTAGAAGCTCCATGTCCCTCTTGTGCTGGGGATCCCAGAACTGCAGGTGTGGCCTCACCAGGGCTGAGGAGAGGGGCAGGGTCACCTCCCTTGACCTGCTGGCAACACTCCTCCTCATGCAGCCCAGGATCCCATTGGCCTTCTTGGCCACAAGGGCACATTGCTGACTCATGGTTAATTTGTTGTCATCCAGGACTCCCAAATCCTTCTCGGTGGAGCTGCTTTCCAGCAGGTCCACCCCTAATCTGTACAGGTGCCTGGGGTTATTCCTCCCCAGGTGCAGGAATAATACATTATTTTGAATCCATGATTAAGGAGAAAAGCAGAACCAACAACCATATTTTTATGGGTGACATTTTTTTTTTCATATAAATTTTCCTAAGTATATTGAGTTATTATAGAGCAGGTAGCCAATTTTTCAATGAGTCACTTTCAGTTTAGAAAACATTATTTTGCTGAGAGCAGAACTTTTCAAGGAAACATAACTCTTTCAGCTGTCCAGGATGAGATTTATTGTTATAGCAAAGAAAATTCTCCTCCTCTCACTCCTATCTCTAAAACAGCCAATAACAGAATAAGAAAGACATGCAGACAGGAAACGTCAGACTCAAATTCTGATTCTTGTTCATCCTTAAAAATAAATAAAGACAGAAAAGGATTCCTTATACTCCTATGGAATACCCTAACAACTGTTTTTGGGTATGCTTTTAGTTTGAAATGACTTTAATTTCATCACAATATGGAGTGGGAATAATTTTAAAAACCTTCAATATTTTTGTGAAATCAAATATATATGCATATATATATATATATAT
>VZSV01000013.1:10092827-10107388 GCA_013398735.1 Nothocercus julius | reverse complement strand
TAAAATCAATTTTTCCCTTGTGGTTGTAGTGAAACTGATTACAAGTTATATAAATGCAAGTTTTATCATGACAGCAGAACAGAATGGATGCAGCATAATAATTTATTCATTAAAGTGTAAATGAGCAAATTAATTATAATATGAAGTAGTTGCATAGTTTTCTCCTGCTACTCTTGGTGTAAATCAAAAAGCATAAGTCCAAAAGTGTTGGTTGCCCAATAAAGAGCTTTGGTAAGGTTAAAGAAATTAAGGATGATATTGATCAATAATGATTGATTGAGATACCTATCCTAGTGGCATAACCAACACCTTTTTCAGTTTAATCTATTCTCCCTTACTTACTTTACTAAAGAGATATCAATTTCTTTCAGTCATCACATGGTGAGAGCTCTTTAATGGCTATCTGTGTGAGAAAGGAAAGAAATTCTTGGAGTAGGGTGGGAGGGGAGGAAGTGTGTGTGAGTGTGAGGCAGAGGGGAACTGTCCACAGCAGACATCCTACTACTCGTGCTATAATTCATTGCATTCATTGCCACAGCATAGGATTTAATATATACTCTACAGTATACTCTTAATTTTTCACAATACTTAAGTGTAACTGGCTTAAAATGGATAATATATATTTTTTTAATAATTAATTACAAAAAGACTATAAATAATAAAAGTAGCACATACACCAACAAGTTTGTTTTCTTTTGACACAAGCTGTTAGATATTCAATATATTTTTCTATGGAGTTACAGCATTCATAAACTGACTTCCAAGTAAGCTGCTTTTTTATTTTTCCTTGTACTTCATTTCCTATTATATAAACATTAAAATCTGTGCAACAGATTTTGAAATTAATATTATTAGACCAAGTTTTAAGGCTTGAGTCAGCAAAACTTAAAATTACTTATTCACAAGATATATCAGTGACAACCAAGAAAGATAGTTGATCAACAGACTAACATCCTTTTGTCTTTCCTCAAATAAAGGACAGAATTATTTATTACAGATATTTGATTAAAGATTCCATCATTAAATTTCTGGTTTCAATTAAAGATCTGTCCCACTTTCAAACTGCTGCAGAAAATTAAGCATATTTAATAAATGTTATGAAAGCAATAACAATGTCATAACAATACTTTGCTGCCTTTTCTTATAGTAATTCATAGGAAGATAATTCATAGAAAGGTTATTTAAGATTCCACAGACTTACAAAATCTTTGCTCAGAGAAATTTGCTGCTGAATCTGAATGATTTGATTTTTGGCAATTTTAAATCCTTTGTTAAGTAAATTTTTCATGGATATCAGTAGCAATTTTTCTAAAATTATGTGAAAAAGAATTTCTGATTCCACAAAGAATAGTAACTATTATATTCCTTTCCAAGAAGAGGCACTGTTTCCCTTTGTAAAAACATTAAAGAAGATTCTCCATTGACCTTTTATTAATATTCCTACTTTTGTTTGAAGGACAAGAGCACCAGGGGCTGAACAAGAGGAGCTTTGTTCTTATACTATCCCTTGGAAATTCTCCCAGGTGACTGCATGATGATATAGGGATTTACCTCCAGGAAAAGCCTTGCCAACACATATGGAATAAGTGTATATACACACACAGAAATCCAGCATGTTATCACTTGGTCTCAAGAAGAATTCACCTTCATTAGTCTAAAGGTCAAAGTAGTTCCCTAGTGCTTTTCATTTCTTTGTAGCACAATTAAAAAATAAAGATCAATTAATCCTTCACAATAGGAGTCAAAAACTTTTTGTTAGGTATTTGTAAAATATAACTAGAAATATTGTTCAGATTAATCTAAGAGAAAATATATTGTTAGTCTGGCCCTTTAACATTTAATGTTGTGACCTATAATGAGAAAGAAAGAAAGAAGGGGGAGGGGAGGAAAGCAGACTAACAAAAAAACTTAAGTGACACAGGTTTTTCACTTGCAAACAAACATTAGGAGGGACGCCCCAAAGATTTATAAAATTAAATAGAAAGGCTGAATTTTCTACAAGGTATATGGAAGCTGATATTTTTTGGATGGCAGTGCACAATGGAAAATCTTTTCCTGTTTTGTATGATGTTCGTATAAGCAAGGAAAGAATGAGATTCTTTTAGCTGTTTAGTTTATGCATTTTTGTGAATGAATGAGTGATGTTGTCTATGTCTCAGCAATTGAGGCTTTTCTGCAGCATGTAACATTTCACAGACAACAGGCAATTAAGTTTCATCAGCATAAAAACTTGGACAGTGCTTAAGTGCACTTTACATTTGTACTTCTAATGGAGTTAAAATATTTAGAACCTTTTATAGAAAAAAAAAAAGAGCAACACTTGCATGATTTTGCTTGACTGATGCAGATAAATCTTCAACATCCTAATTTACCAGCCTATTATTTAAAAAGGAACAGTTGCAAGCTCAAGTCTGGCTATCTTTAGATAGGAGTAGACCTGCACGTGTTTGAGGTGGTCTGTGGACATGGAATGACTTGGAGAGCCAGAGCATCAAGAGGGCATAGTTAAAACTGAATTAAATGTTATGGTTTAAAATGCAAAGGTGTGCAGTTAAAGGCTAGTAGCACTAATTTCGACTATTAAATCATCTATTAGCAGTGACTAAAGTAGAAAAGCTTGATTACTTTAGCTGGGCACAGACAGTGCTGCAAAAACAGTTCAGCCACACAGCAGTCAAAGTTAACCCTTATAACCAAAGTTAAAGCAGGTGATACAAACAGACCTGGGGCAATATTAATAACTCTATGTTACTAATAACAATACTGGAACGATTTTATCTTTCGTACTGTGTTGTCCATGTGCAAGGAAGATAATGAGAGGAAAGCAGAGGAGTTTCAGTTTAGGCACTCTGAGTTCTGGAGACACTGGAGTCCTACTGAGGAGAATGCCCAGTGAAATAATTGGTTTCAGTGGGAATGTGAGGCCCAAGTAGCAGTTAGGCACTCAAACACCTTGGAGGATGTAATCCTGATTGTTGCAGTTTAACAGAGAATTGGATGAAACTGATCTTTCTAAGTACTTCAAGGACATAAACACTTGTGAGGAAGAAGAACCACTTATACAACAGAAAAAGAAGCAAGTATACATGGGCCATTAATATTTCTAGGCTAGAAATAGGTTTCAAATCACCAGCAAAACAAATCTCTATGGAATAGCATGAGGGATCTGCTCAAGAAAGGGGAACTTACTTAGAGAAAAACTAAGGCCTAACAGAAATTATGGCATTACAGAGGCTTGTTTGAGGTGAGAGACAGTTACCACTTACAGGATGGCTGGTATGTATGGAATCTACTTCTCCATGATTCCCTTGGCAACACAGTCTGCCCTCCTAGCACACACTAATAAGAGTCAACGAAGAGTGGAGCAGAATGCAGAGACCATGGCCAAACTTTGTTGGATTTCCTGCAGAGGTGGTAATCTGATAGTGCCGTGCAGCTGATGAGTGAATGAAGGGTGGAGTGAAGACACCGCAGCCAAACTCTGTCGTACTGCCTGGAGAGGTGGCAACCTGGTGCTACCATGCAGCAAATAAGCCACATAGTATGATAAGATATCTGGTGCTGGGCCAACAATGGTGGCAGATCAGTTCCTTCCGATGGACTTTGCTCAAACTTCTCTTCCTTCTAATCTCATTATAATACCTATGTACAACCCCATCCCCGAAGTTACCTGCTTCCAAGGAATGACCACTCCTCACTGAGTATGTTCTCTAGATTTTCAGTTAACTCAGGAGACTTTTTAAACCAATCAATAACGAAAGTAAGCATGACTAGAGTCACTCAAGCTCCACCTAAATGTAAAAGAAAATTATACAAGGTGAACTAAGGACGGATATAGTAGGAAGAATGGGGTGGTGAGAACTGAGGAAGAAGGAATGGGGAAAGGAGGAAGAGGAACTAAGGAAGAAAGAAGAGGAGAGAGGGAAGACTCCATCATAACTTCTGAATCAGTCGACAGGCTGAACCCCTTTCCTCCCCTCGGGTCAGGACACTGCCTGAGGAGACTCCTCAAGACTGAGAGCCCTCTCCCAGCTTCTGGATGAATGGTGATTGTGCATTTGTACACTAGGCACAGCTAAGGACCCCACACTGTAGTAGAGATTTTCCTATCCTGACATCCGAAACCTGTTCTCTAAATGTTGCATTTGAATACATTGTGCTATTTTGTGAACTTCACTACCTGTTTTGAAGGCAATCGGACGAAACAGATGACAGGCTGTTCGTGAACCCGATACTGCCAGAGTTGGGCCTATAGCTGATCATACTATTTGTGAACTCCACTCACTGTTTGGAAGGCGATCGGACCTACAGTTGATAGACTGTGAATCCAGTGCTGCCAGAGTAGAGCTTAGAGTTGATCACACTATTGGGGAACTCAATTCGCTCCTAGGAAGGCGATCGGACCTACAGTCGACAGACTGTTCATGAATCTGGTACTGCCAGAGTCGGGCTTATAGTTACCACAGTATTTGGTATTCCTATTAAGAGATGAGTCCAGCCACCCCCAGTCCCTGTAACCTTTGAGGATTGGCTGGAACGAAAGGGGACTCATCTCTTACCAAATTTGCCCACCCCCATCAAACCGCAACAGATAGGAGAGGAAAAAGACAAAATCACAGAAATAACTTTAAAAACCCACTATTGCTTCTGACTGGAATAATGAGGGTGAGCAATTTTATTGCATTATATTACATTGCATTTTATTACATTATGAATGCATTTGTGAAATATTCTCACTCATAACAATAGGGTTTGGATCAAACCTGTTTACTTCTTTCTTGAAAGTGGTGGATAGTGGCTTTGAATGGCTCTAGTTCTGAATATAGCTTGATATATCTGTGTTATAAACACCATCCTTGTCTGGAGCTAACCAGTGGATGGAAAGAAGTTCCATTGCCACTTGGTAACCTCCTGGTCTTAGGGTCTGTATGAAGATGAGCTGAATGCTAAATGAAATCTGTAAACTGAGATCAGGATTTCAAGGGCATACATTTTGTCTTCTTCATTTGATAAGAGAAATTAGTCATAACAGTGATGGAAAGCAGTTCAATCTCCCCTCCCTGTCCCCCTCCTCATTCCCTGCCCCCCTCCCCCTAAAAAAAATCTAAGGTAACAAACTGAAATAAGGTATGAATCTGGAATTTTGTGAATAAGATGCAGCATAATTTAAGTAGCTTCTCATCTGCAATTTAAAAAAAAAAAAAACCCATAGTGTTGAATTTAACATTCTTCAGAACTTCAGGGGTACTATATAATTTATTCCCCTATAACAAAGACATATCAGACTTAAGGGCTCAGGCAGTTTGAAACCACAAGGGTTTGACTGTCCAATTCTCTCCACAAGGAAGGAATCATCTTTGCATCCTTGGGCCAAGAGAGAGCAAACATTGTTGAAGCAGTTGCTTTCACCTGGGTCATTCCTAAAGGTTGGATGTTAAACACATCTATAACTTTTCTGCTGCTATAGGTGTTATTTATATCTGCTCTACAGTTCTGTAAAGGCTCCAGAAGTACTAACTTTTCATTCCTGGATTAGATCTTGTGGGACATCCCTAGGTTTTGCTTAAGCCTGAAGCAGCAAAGTGATTCAGATGAGTGGCAAGGATCTGCTGCCCTGCGTCAGATGCCATAAAGGAATCTATGCTCTGTTTTACATCTTCCTTTTCTCTGCTTTAGGAAGAAAGTCATAGCACTGCCAACTTTTTTTCTACTTAACTTAGCCTGTGAGGCATGAGCTGCAGGGAAGAAATGCGAAATTTGGGATCTTTTAAAGTACTTTCCACTTTTGGGAGTTGTACAGGGGGAGGAAGAAACTGGCTACTGTGATATATTTCTCTCAAGATTGTTTGATCAATGCCAAGGCTTTTCTACTTCAAGGGAAATGTATCCACGGAAATGGTTGATAACTGATCACCTGCAAATTTTAGTCTATACAACTATTTCCAATCACTTTCCCACTTTATAGTAAGAAGTGGGATAAAGTTTCCCACTTTATCCCATGTGGGGTGGGAGGATGCATCATAGAAGTCTTGTAGATTCCTGGAATACCAGTGATCAATATTGATAATATTGAATTAATACTTTAATTAAAAATGAAGCACATTGATTGGGATGATTATTCATCGTTTTTTGCTAAAATCAGTGATCCAGTGTGCTGTGGGATGCCCTTGAGCAGATGGAAGTCCAGTCTCAGAGGAAAGTATGTGGCCATAGCACTGGTACCATTTTAGCAATTAAACAGAAGAAATTCCTTATGTGGCACTTCAAGTACTTCAAACAGGAGTTGGGGTATACTTACTCCAAATTAATACATCAGATAGATCATGAGCATTTGTCTGAATATATCAAAAGTATGTTAATAGAAAGGAGTCAACAGCTTACTTAGATCAAGTTTCACTTCCATCATTTTACTTTTACAAAAGCAGATAAAGATACAGATCTTGATCAAAGCGTGGTGCAGTCTCTTTCCAATGTAAACTACATGCAAATTCTTTCCCCTCAAGATAAAGCTCATATGATCTTCTTACCTAATGTATAACAGGGTATTGCAGCTGGCTCTAACTGTATTTTGGATATAGTGTGAGGTGAAATATTTGGATCAGACAGCACTATTTAATGATAGAGAGCTACACAATGGCCTTAAAGTCATTATCTTTTTTTTTTTCTTTTTACAAACATTTCACGAAAAACTAATATCACTTTCATTACTGTGCATTTTGTGGATTAGACATAGTGATTCATGCAATCAAAATTATAGGGTCTGTTAAACTACCCTCAAATTATTTTAAGCTTCTTAAAGTATTTCCTTTACATGTGGCCCTCATTTTGGCCATTAACATTTGACACTGGAGCCATAGTATTTTGCACAGTATAACCAAAGTATTAGCTTTAAATTAACACAACATCTAACACCATAGGACCTAGATCATTTACAGTGGCATTGTTTCAGAAGGAAAAAAAAAAGAGGAATAAAAGAATGCAAATTTTCAACAGGTTTTAGATGCTGCACTTAATGCATATTTAGTCAGATGAATGGGTAACATTTCATCCAAATGATTAGACTTGTTTTAATCATTTCCTCACAGAGTGAACATAGTTCTGGGAAAAAAAAAGCATCATTGCTTGAAAATAAGTTTATCTCCAGATATTCCTTTCATATGCAATGGCAATGACTCTGATTTAAAGGAATCTATCTTTGAATCTGAAAGTCAATTTTGAGCATCTGTGCAGATGATTTTCTAAGAAGAGGCTCTGCTCTAGCCACAGGAACTGCTCAGAAGCCACTGAAATCTGTAAAATATAGTCTTACAACATGATCACTTTCTTTTTTTTTTTTTAAAGCTTCTTTAAAAAAAAAAAAAAAAAAAAAAAAAGAAGAGGAAGCACAGCCGAGCAGCCAAATATATTTCTATATGCATTAGAGCGCATTTGGGGAGATTTTGTGCTGAAGAAACTTTCTAATAATCAAAAGAAAAGAAAGGATTACTGTCTTTTTGAATGGACATGGGATGTCTCTGCACTTCTTCAGAGAGCATTTGTTATTTTTAGAAATTTTCTGAAGAGAAAGTGGGCTTTCTGCATTTGAGAGGTATGTGCTTGTGTCCACAAGGAATGAGTATATTGCTTACAGTAATATCAGATTTCTTAATAAATTCTCTTTAGCAGAAGAGCTTTCACAAATCATGAGCAAGAACGATTTCAGTGGCTGAATGCAAGGCAGGTGCCCTGTGCCCATGGAAAGGGGTATCTGAGCAAAGAGCTGATGATTCCACTGAATATCAAGATCTTTGGGCCACTGTCAAATGATGTACTTGAGAACTGGAAATTGGCCTCAATACAGTGATAAGCCACCTTCTTTGTAGGTCTCATTATTTCCCTGTGAGACCTGTAGAAGTAAAATCTCAGTGAATGTAGGATATGTGTAGGGGACCCTATTTAAAGATAGGGTATGTTGGTCTGGCATAGCATGCCTATAATCAGTATTACATATAGGAGTGATGTAGATACTATTAAATCTAGCCATATTTTACTCTCCAGACTGTCCAGACATATAATCAACCTATTTGCTTTCGTGCTTTTCTGAATAAAGCCAGATGTTTTTGAAGAATGCTGAGGGGAAAAGGAACCAGTTGTTCGAGGCAAGGCATGTGATGATGCCTGCCCTACTCACTGAGGAACTTAGATAGCATCAGAGGAATATTCCAAAGTTGCAGGATGTTGCGTACAAAATATAAAATAAAGAAAAATAGTGACAAGTAAAATATCTAACATGGGTAACATGTAACAAATTACATCATTGATTTTTAGGACACTAGAGGCATTTTATCCAAAAGTGACCAATTTTCCTGACCCTAATGTCACCTCTCAAAATCTCTGCACAAAGGCATGTCCTTCATTTAAGAGATTATGAATTTTGGGAGTTTTTGACCTGTGGGATATAAAGTTCCAAATATTCAAACCCCAAAGTTTCTGTACCAGTTCAGTTCTCTTGTTGCTTGCATGTCACTACCTCAACAGAGAAGAAACTCAAGGGAGCTGTAAGCATAATACTTGTTAGCTGCTAAAACCTACCAGCTGATCACTCCTGCCATAAGGATTCAAACATCCAGAAAAAAAGAAAAAGAAAGAAAAAAACTCCCAAAGGCTTGTTGGTGTCTCAGTCTCCTTAAATGCTTGTAAAAATCAGGTGCTTAATTACTTTTTTTTTTTTTTTTATAAGAGTTTTGATAGTATGGAGCATTCTTTTACTGAGCATATTTGTTCTGCTACATTAGTGAATAGTATTTCTGAAAAAAGTTAAGCCACTTTGTTTTACCTTTTTAAAGGAATAAGTTTATAGTGCTTATTAGTATCTCACTGAAACTCTCGTTGAACTTTTTTAGAAGTTACATTGTGGTGTTGGGTGAGTTTCAAGTAAAATAACAAGAAGAAAGTTTGCTAGACACTTAGAGGACATTTCTATGCTATAATTTAAAAATGCTCTCCAATTTTATGTTAAGGGCTATGGAAAAATATCAGCCTCACAAAAAAAGTGTTGCATAACATTTTCTGTGTGAACGTGTAAGTGCTGAGTATTATGTTATCCAAAGACAGCTACATAGTCATTATACCTACATAATTGATTAGGCTTTTTCTTCATCAGTAGCACACATGTTGTTTAAAGACATAAGCTCTCTGTGAAAAGACAGCAGAGATTTAATGCAGCTTCAGCCTCCTAAAAGGCCTGCAGCAACAAGAAAGATTGGGGCCAGCTCTGACAGCTGCAATTTATGCTGCTGCCAGCCTAATTCCTTAATATAAAGCAGTGGTAAAACTATCTGTAGCCTGGCAGGTACAGAATGGTATTTCAAGAAACCATAGCCAGGAGAAGACAAGTGATGCCACTGTAGCACCCATCTTTTCCTACTCACCCCTTCTTCAAATCCTGTTGATTTTACTTTTCCCTGAACCAGCTCAGATGTTATCCTTTCTGGCTGAAAGGAGAGATGGGAAGAAGAAAGACTGTTGTACAGGGTGAAGGGTCCTTACATTGTCTTTGCAGGCAGAGCAGTACCTCTTCCATCTCTTACAGTGGTCTGGCAAAACCCTGAGTCCTGTTAAGCCCTATTCACTCTTCCATGCATTCGCTATTTTTTATGAGATTTTTTAAAGTAATCAAATTATTTTAAATACTGAAAAGACAGAAAATTTAGAAGGATGAATAGTTTGCCTGCAAGACTTCTTTTTCTACCTTCATTGTTCTATAGACTGTGAGAACATTTGAGTTTTCCTGCGTCAATTCTAATGCACTTATTAAAAGATTTTGGCTAAAATGCTCTTTAAAAAGACCAGTACCTCAATAACAAAGACTTTAAACAATGCAGAACCTACCTCACATGCTGGGAAATTGTTTCAGTCATGAACTATTTGCTCAACACCACTATATTTTTCTGCTATTACTTAGACCGCTTCAGGTTAGTATTAAGTGGATTGTGAGCTCTTATGCACGTTATTCAGGCAACTGCTTTATTGTTCATACTTAATATTTAATTTTGTAAGGACACTGAAAGACTAGGATTAGCACTTCTACCTCTGGTTGTCATCAAAAGAAATGAAATAATTAAACTATTCCTTTACATCTCTGTATGAGTCAGCTATTACAGAAAATGTATTTTTGATGGAGATCTGGAAAGTATGGTAGATGAGAAAGATAAAACAAAAGCAAAAGTATTAAACTAGAAAAGAAAGTATGATGTCAGATAGGAAAATCATGTGTTTCTGTGATAACATTGAGGGACTGGTTAAAGGAGGGAATATGGAAATCAAGGAATGACCAAAAAGGGTTTTAAGCTGCTTTTAAATCAAACTTGTTCCTGACATAGTTTCTGATTATCATATATAACATAGTTACTGTAGGAAGGACACATACATCATGCCCTTCTGTGAAATAAATATGAAAACACCTGAGACAAAAATTGAGAAAGCCTATAGTCTTTATTTTCTAAGCACGTAGATAAAGAGGCTAATCCTGTGCAGCTCTTTTATTTCTTCCTAAGATTTAAGTGCAGTCAGGGAACTAGACCCTGTTAGCTGAGGCCAGACTCCTTCCTCTCATATTTTCTATTTATTAATATGGTGCTATGACTACTTTTACTAATGTCCTTCCTGCCAGAAGCAGCTTCTCCCAGGCCTTGCATGTCAACTTTATGCCTAACAACTGCTCTTCATGAAAGATTAGGGGAAATCCAATCAGAAATGTGGCAACTTCCTGATTGAGCCCAAGCAAAAGTGACTTGAGGTTTTGAAATGGATTAGAGTTCTTCGTTTGGTTGGGCTGATAGGAACAAATGGAAAATGATCTCTTCTACCTATGGCAGTATTTGACATTCACAGTGAGCATCTGAATGACATGAAATTAACAAAACAAATATTTTAAGCTCAAAAAATCATAGAAAAGCTTTTAGAGCAAATTCGACTGCCTTCTGTCTGTCTTTTTTGCCCTCTCCCTTCAAATAATGCCTAAATTACTTGATTACTTCACCCAAACATTGAGTCATAAATATATTAAATAATCGACTTTTCTGTTAAATGAAAGTAGAGCTATTCTGCTTTAATGGAGTTTTCTGTCTTTTATTCTGTTTTACTGGGTAGTATTTCAAGGGTACTATCATGTAGTACTAGAGACTAGGGCTAACACTGCATTGCATGTGCTGAGCTCCAGAACAACATCTGCCATCTTCCAGAGCAAATATGCTCTAGAGCAATCCCTCTGCTTGGGAACCTGTGCTTAAGATGATAATTATATTATTCCTGGAGGCAAGGTCCAAATGACAGTTAAACCAACAGAAATGATCTGAGAAGTGGAAATAGAAATATTCTGCCCAGTGATGTTGGGTCTCTTAAATTGGTGTGTTTTTACTTTGCTGAAGGCAAGTTTTCCAGAGTTTTCCTTGACAGAACTCAGTTCTGAGAATCTGCAAATGGGGCTGTTGCTTCTCTTGGTAGTTTGTAGAGAGCACATAACAGGAGGTGGTTTTGGAAAAGTAAGTCTAAGCGAAGGTTCTAGCAACCCCTCTATCTATCTACTTCCATCTCTCTATTTACTTTCATTTTGGAGTTGATTTCCTTATGCCTAGGTTCTTTTTAAGCCCTCGTAAGCAAAGCTGATCTGCAGCCATTCATAAGTCAGCCAGGTGTACAGGGTCCTAGATAGTCTTGCAGGGTCTCTGGAGAGGCCATGCTACTTAAGTTTCACTGCTGTTGGCTCATGTGGTAGCTAGATGAAAGCTAATTCGAGTATCCTTCACATGCTGAGATTACATTTCATAATTGCAGTGTACAAACCTAAGTGATGCTTTAGACTTATTCTACCTGAGCTGTATGTGGGAACAGCTGGAATTTAAGTGCTGATGATTTGAGATACTAACACAATAGTAACACAGTGAGCTAGATCACAATAATGAATAACCTAGGTAATTTTCTGATTTAATGGCTAAATCCCATGTGACGTGCATAATGGGCACTGTCAAGGCATCAGCATGAAAACTCTAGTAGATCATGCTGTGGCTGTGTAGGTCTTCTTAAAACCTGCAATTATTTGTTTTTTCCCTTTGGTGAAAGTAACTAACCACTGCAGCTGGCATACAAAAAATGATCTCCACTTCCACTCCATTTCAAAAGACGAAGCTTTACAGTACAAATGAGCCAATCTAATAAGTCTGTACATAGGGTACAGTCCTGCTTTGCTGACGTACAGGTACAGTTTTGTTTCCTTCTCCAAGCCACCTACTCTACTAGGGAACAATTTCCATTTTAATTCTTTTAGCTTTCTGTTGGGTAAGCAAGTTGAACTGGCTCAGTTTGAGGTCACATGGATGCCAAAGCCACCCCAAGGGAAAAGGTAGGAGGGAGCACACATCTGGGATAAGAGAAGAGGGGAAAAAGGAAAAGCCAATTTTACTGGAATGAGCTATTAGTTCATCTCATAAACTTACACCCTCAGAGGTGTAAAAAGGAAAGCCCAAAGCCTCATTTTAAGCTGCCACTGAAGGACTTTGTGCTGAAGGCACAAGGACACCCACGTTATCTCAGTGTTGTTATCTCCGCTGTTGACCTCTGTCAGGAGGGCAGCGCTGCCAGCTGGAGACTGTTGCAACATTTGTCATCGCTCTGTGCTCAGTTAGGTGGGGACTAAAGATGGTGCATTTATTTGGCCTCACTCTTGCATTGAAGCAAAGCTGTTTGGTAGAAGTTTCTCACACTGCGAAGTTCCTTCCAAATGAGCAGATGTTTTAACAGAATAATTTTTGTTGTTATCAGTTTATTTACTTGTTGGAAAGCAAGACCATGATCCTGTTTGCTTTGTATTTCCAGGAAAAAAAAAAAAAAAAATCATGGAGGAGGGAAATTATCATTCCTTCCTTGTCATCTGTGTAAAGTGGAACTAGAAATCTAGTTGCCTTTCACTGATGTATAATTTTCTAACCAAAATTCATTCTGCAGTATATACACCATTGGGGACTTTCAAGGGCACAATAATATGACGCCATACAAATCCTGAAAACTTAATGATTCAAGTAAGGCTTGATTTAGTCCATCTCTGAGTAACTCAACTGTACCAGCTCTTCCTAATAGGTGCTGTTAAAACTCACCTTAACCTTATGTCACTTAAAACTGCTTCCTTAAAATCAGACTGTAAACAGGGCATGTCTCATCCATTTACTGTTTTTTATCTGTTGTGTTTTGCGTTAACAAAGATCTACAAAAATTTTTATGGTTTCTCTCCTTTTATAGTAATAGAAAATAAATTCATCCATCTACATTCTGTCCAGTAAATCCTATTTAAAAATGATGAGAAATACTAACAAAATGTAGGTCTATAAACTTCTAAATCTCAGTAGTATTTTAGATTACAAACATTAACTCTCCACAGACTCTTTCATAGAAAAGAGAAAACACATAGCATTATTTTTATTCTTCTTTCCACTTTCTGGAACAGAAACAGAATATAGAATGTAAAAGTGTAAGTGTTTTGTTAGCATGGCGGGCGTGCCACACTCACTTTAGCTCCTCATATAAAAGTAGCTTAGAGAGAGGAAAGCGTCCAGAGATTTTTGCAAAGAGATCATTGGGATTATATATAATTTTCTGTCTCTGGAGGACTGTCCCTGCCAGTGAACTCAGTAGCTCTACTGGGAGAAAAATATGTATGGCATTCAAATGAGTTCATTGGCTGGGATGATTTGAATAATTGTCTATATATATTTTACAGATTCTGCCTCTTGATGTAGAGCTATTATTGCATAATTTCTTTTTTACTCTTTTACAAAAATCTTCGATATTAAAGAGTATGCAGTTTTGCTGGCAAAGACTACACTGTGTCCCTTCAGACCAGAGATAGTTGTTAGAAGCAAGTTGGGCTGATGGGTTAGCAGAAGCCCAGGAGAACCAGTGTTCTCTTCTCTGCCTGCAGGGAAGAATTTATTCTGAAACAATGGAAAGTTACCCAAAGCAGAACAAAGAGGTCCGTGTTCCGATGGGTTTTATACACTGGTGAAAGAATCATCAGCAAAGGCAGGTAGGAAGAAAAAATAAACAAGAGTCTTTAAGAGGCAAACATTGTTCAGAACAGGCGGAGCTAGGGCCAAGGTCAGGAACAGCCTGGCTTAACTAGACAGCCACAATCAAAAATGGCTATAAAGCACACGAATGTTGCACAAATCAGGAAAAAATCCATGACTTTCAAGAGAAATTTAAACAACTTGAGATAGTCTGTTACTCACTCGGGAGTGCTCAAAAGGGTAAGCAATTAAAATCGAAAAACTAAAAATGCAGAAGTTATTCCATTCATATTTCTTATCCTGCTGAGTGTTTCTTATCTTATTAAGCAATGGCTTTGGAAGCCCTGTACTGATGTAAGTTTTTGATTATAAATATTTTCTTTTTGTAGAATAGCACAAAAAAATGCAGCAATTTTTAACTAAGGTCATGTTAAAAATATGGAGGAGAAGGAGGCTGTGGCTCCGAGGTCATCTGTGGCAGTTTGTTCTTTGCAAATTGATAGGAATCAGCCACTGACCAAA
>VZSV01000013.1:10056365-10092447 GCA_013398735.1 Nothocercus julius | reverse complement strand
ACTCAGGACTGAACTAAGCATGAATGCGAATGTATGCACTATGCTAAAAATTATTCATATGATCAAGCATTTTGTTTAATAAGTTCCTAAACATATAAGGATTTGATTTGTATATTAAATACTATTTAATTTTTATATTCCTTCCCAAAGGCTGCTCCTCTGCACTTTTTTCAATCTTAGGGAATGTTTTGAATTCTACTCATGAGCAAATATGTCACTTTTTGTCTTATCTGCTATAAAGCACAGAAAAGCATTAATTTGAGAAGCTAAGTAGCCAGGACTAATTACCTATGAAACATTCCTGAGAAATATTTACTTTTGCTGTTCCAAAGACTCCATGTGCATGAGTTTCCACAACTTCCCTGCCACTGCAGATTGATTATGCTTCCCCCTTACTGCTTATCAGAATCTCTTTTACTTTTTTCTATTCCAAAATAAGACAAACTTTTCCTCTACATCCATTTAAGTTTCCTTAAATGCACGCACACTTTATATTTTTTTCATGTTAAAAAGAATAACTTTTGCCAACAGAAAAATTAAGGCGAAATATGATTCATTATATTTTTGAAAAGGTTCAGTGTTTCTGAAAAGGCACTTGGTGATGCAAGATAAAAGCAAAAGAACCTAATTTAGAATATTTTTAGAGAAAAGTTATAACTGCATGCTGCAAATCACCATAGACTTTAATTTCTTGAAAGGAAGTCACAGGGAAGTCTGTTTCTGCAAAGAGACATAAACCTCTCTAGTTCTGCTGATGTTAAGTCCCGCTGTATTTCTTCTTGTGTATTTCTTCTTGAGATACTCCTCACTTTAGTGCTCAACTTTTTAAAACTATCTCAGCAATAACAGAGATAACTATCTAATAACTATCTCAGAAGACAGGGAAGATATTTCATGGGAAAAACAAAAATATATTTCTTCTCCTGATATTTTAACTTATGTTTCACTTACAAACTTTCTGGAAACATTATCATTTCCCCTTTAGTCTTGTCACTAGTATGATTACCATGAGTGACAGCATCAACATTTGTATTCTAGAGATGGACCAAATGCCCTCCAGCAGTAGAAAGGTACTTTTTTTTTTTTTCATATCTGCTGCTGTGAGAAATATTCTCTGCCACAGTGGGTGAAAGAAAAGTCATAGGTTGTTAAGGGATAGCAAAAGGAAAAAAATAATGGTTCTCTGTAGATTGTTTCTCTGAATAGTTTTGACTTACTTCTCCTTGTTGTTTGTACATTTTTTTTCTGAGAAGAATTCTCCCCATATCTGGTGGCAACTTACTAAGGCTTTCAGGTAGAAGAGTTGAGGGCAATGAACACCTATGGTCCTTCTATGTCTTAACTTGACTCATTTAGTCTCTACCAATCAACCCTGTCTCTGTGAGGTCTTTGGAAGCATTAAAAGAGCAAACATCTCCTGGTCAGACACAAATGCAGGACAATAAAGTAGTATTTACATATTTTTCTAAGCTTCAGCAGGACTTTTGTGATTTTATTATTTGCATCAGCTTTTCAACATTCTCTTTTTTACTGGGTGGAATTTGCATTTGTAGGTATAGTTCTGTAAAGGCAATCATTAAGTAAAGATGATGTACGTATAGTGCTCAAAAGAGAATAAAGCCTGTTAATGTGTTATGAGAGAATATTTAGATTTAAGATTTTAGTTGAATGGGGGAAGGGTTGCAAAATTAAGTCTTTCTACACATCATAGTAGTTGTGATGGGAAGAGTTTTCTGGAGCATTCTCTTCAGTGGAACCTTAAAGATTCTTAGCTGATAGGGATATTAAGACGGTAGGGGTTTTTTTGTGTATTTTTTAACATTTGTATATGTACGTATACACTTGCATATGCACCTATAATGGAACAAATGTGTGAAGACTCTTACATATGCAAAGTAAGAATGGTATGCGTTTGTGAACTTTTAAGATAGTACTAATGAAACAAAAATATATAGTTATTCCACACTGAGAAAGAGAAAACTCACTAATTACCTTGGAAAGGACTTTGTTGCTTTGCCCTGTGTGCCTCTGTTCCTGCTCAGTCCCCTTTGCCACGTGCAGCTCTGCAAGCCTGACCCATTAGGCAAATCACCACTGAGGGCTACTGCAGTGGCACAGTTTGATACACTTCCAAAACACACACTTGCAGGCGAAGGGCATGGCCAAGACCTGTTTCCAAGAAATGCGTTTTTCAGTTCATTTTGCACTAATCTGGGGAATAAAACACACAGGAAGTAAATTAAAAAAAAAAAAAAAAAAAAAAAAAAAAAAAAGGCCTGTAAATTTGCTGTCAGTGTGAATATCACAAAAAGGAGAATTTTTATATTTTAGAGATAATCGATGTACCATTTTCTATTCCACATATAACTGTATTGCAGAATTCCCCTCATAGATTCAAAATTACCTAAAAAAGAGGTTTCTCTCTTCAGACGCTTAAGCGTTAAGCTTTTTACTTGCCAGTTTTAGATCTCCAACCGACCTGATATAGGAAGATGCCTCTAATTTATTTTGTTTATAGACAGTTTGGAGAAATACTGATGAGTAGGACTTCAAAACACTGCACTTCAGTGCACAATCTAGTCTTTTAGAGCAAGGCAGTGTTGAAGCTCTGAAGCTTTGTTGGTTCACAAATTACAGTACTCTGAACCTAGCAATATGATAGAAGCAGTGAGTGTATACTGAATATCCAGTGTGGATTCTGTTGCAGAATTTGGACTTATGAGAACTAACTTGACTTCAGGTACCTTGATGCATGTGCTTTAAATTATCTATACATGTACTTTTGGAAAGATTTATATCTATAAAATTCTATTTCAGTAAATCTGTCTACAATAGTTTGAAATGTCATTAAAAAAATGAACACAGAAGGAAAGGAGAAAAGTGAAAGTTTGGTGGATTTTTTTTTTTTTTTTTTTTTGCAAATGTTATCTAAATATTCCATTCACAACTCCATCTTAATTCTTTCTTAATTTTCAGTATGCTTGCTTGTATTTATGTTCATCTCTCTTCATAAACAGTGTAGCCCTTTATTTGTTTCCTATGGATTCAGGACATTTATTAAAATAAAAATCACATTTGCAGCCTCATTGAGTGGAAAAGCAGAATGATGAACAGATGGCCCAAAAGGGCAAGCTCTTAGTAGAAGCTTCTTTTTGTATTTGGGAATACTATGCTAGCACAAATCTTTTTTTTTTCCTTTTTCTCCCTAAGTGTTATATTTTGTACCTTGTCACAGGATTTGAACTCAGAACGGTCTCACACTCAGTTTTAAAGATGTAGCTCAAAAGTTTATGTAATTACTCTGAAACCAAATGCATTCTGAAATGCTAACGTTACCATAGTTACCTCACTGAAAATATGAAGAATCACCCAGACAAAGATAGCATTCCTGTCAGGAATTTATGATTATCCCATAGATTTTTAGACAACTTCGGGTGGATGATGAAGGTGTAATATGATGATTTCAAAAGAATCAATACCTATTTTATATTTGCTAAATGAACTGAAGTTTCATTCTCATATTTTTGGTGGTCTTCTGATTCTGTAGACATTTTTTGCCCTTAAAAGACTTCATTTTCAGCACTAACAAAACACAAATCACCTTTTCAGTACTGTACATGCCTTCAGAGGGTTAGCTTGTTTGCTCTGCAGTCAGGCCAATGTCATGGCAAAATGCTTTACACCAGCTTACAAAATTGCATAGCTGCAAATGGAGAGATGCAAATAAGCCAATACAGAAAGATGCTTGGTATTGTGTAAATGCTTAAGACATTGATTGTTGAAATCTATGTGGCAAGGGAAGAACTGCTTGATATCTTTATTATAATCATTTGCTATTAATCACTGTCAATGACAGGACACCAAGGTTCCAAACTTCTGCATTATAGCTTCTGCTCTAACTGGATTTTCAAAAGAAAAATTTCACAGTGTAGATGGTGAAGAATGGCCATATTATAACACTCAAGATTTTTGTTTTTATTATTTTTTAAAATGGGCATATACTTGAGCATGTGGGAAGCTGAGCATTAGAATATTTGACCATTCATTCAGAGATCTGCACTGTTTGTAATCCAGTTAAGAGCTGCTGGATGTCTAGTTCTTAGAAATGATCCTGTATTTGCCCTATCTCTTCATAACTATTTCATTTTCATTATCACCTAAATTAGTATAAACCTTCAATTTCTGGACCTTCAACAATTCAAAGATGCTACGATGCTTCAGATGAAATATAAATGAGCCTGAAATTGTAACTGGGAGAAACAATACTGAAATTAATTCTTAGCTTTAAATTTATACTTGAATGATTCCACTCTGACTTTTGTACTAATTCAGATTCAAGAACTATGTCATTATTTTCCTCTTTCATAACATTAACACATTTCATCTGTAAGAAACATTGGCAAAATTCTTTGATTGAATTTCTAATTGGAAACAGGTTTTCAAAGTGGATTATTTTTTGAAAGCTATTAATTTTTAAAAAGTATTGTTTCAAAAGTGTCTCCCAAGATTTTGTAGTATATTTTGTTTATTCAACTTTTAATACTCCATTTATTCCAGAGAAAAGGATCTAATTTGTTTTTTTGGAACGTTCCTGAGAACTAGATGCTCTAGATGAAAATGCTTTACATGAAAGAGCATTTTACTAACACGTTTTTATGTTAGTGACAATAAATAAATAAATAAATAAATAACAAAAAAAAATCCTAGTTTCCTGGGATTCCTAGTTTCCAAAATCCTAGCAAACAACTTTTGCATGATTAAAATGCTTATTTACCAGAAGTCTCCCAGGGAAACCTTGGATATCTCTCAGGAAGCCTAAAAGCATCCTCCTGTGGTATTCAGCCTTCAAATTCTATCCCTGTTCTATCCCTGCGAGATATTTTCTTGACAGAGAAGTAATCTTGTTGAATGGGTACCATAAAAATCTTCAGATCATAGCAATATTAATATTGTACTATGCTATATTCTATTTCCTACTCTCAAAGGAAGTGAACCCATCTGAGAATTTTTTTTAGAAGAAAAAGAAAAGAATACTTTTTTTTTTTTTTTCCAGAGGGCACCTAGGCAGTATTGCTTTTTGTGTTTGTTGTTTCTTAGAAATTTTCTGCCATTATGATTTTTATTCATTTGATTCACAGTTTTCCTTTGGCAACCTCATATTAACATGTGTATGTGAGGGAAAAAATGACTATAACTAGGATTTTCAAGATTTTGTCCAGCAGGACCACTGAACTAAGTGTTAATGGACTCCATGTAATAACAACTGCATTGATATTTATTTTTTTTTTTTTTTTTTATCTCAGAGCAGTTACGCACAAATTCATCCCATCCATTTTCAGATCCATCCAGATCTTAAGTGGGCCGAACCGCTTTCTATCTTTCTCTTCATATGAGAAATCTTAATTATATGTCTCATTGAACGCCTTAAGTTAGTTCAAATGTATTTAGTTCATAAGACTTTGAAAATTTAGTCATGAAAGACCTTTTTCATACTAATCCTGTCATGAGGATCATAGTAATGCCTACCTAAACAGGAACACTTTGTCACAGCAAAAACAAACAAACAACAACAAAAAACCCTTCACGATTCATCCCATAGAATTTCCTTGCATTTTTATCCACCCAATGGGTATTATTTCCTCAGGAGGTAAGAAAAAGATTCACAGGAAAAGATACAGCTAGCTGTTGAGTTTGTCATAAGCCAGCATTCAGCAACACACCATAGTAGTTCTTCAGAAAATTCTAGAAAGTGTGCTACTGTTTTGATAGAACATATTCAAAACATCCTTAAAAGCACAGCAAACTCTACAAAATAACTATGACAAACTTCATAATCATTAATAGTCATTAGTCCATGTTTCATCTGTGCCTGGTGTCCTTTTGGTTAGTTATCTATGAACTTACATAGAATAATTTTATTGGCACCAATTGTCACAGGCCATAACATCGAAACCTTAAAACAGACAAAAGTGGGATGCAATTGTGTCTTTATTCATTGAGGGAATAGAAATAGTACCATATGACATGTCTGATAAAGATTCAAAGCTTGGCAAATATGAACTGTTCATATTCTGTTCATGTTTTGTCCACAGTAACTACTAAAAATCCTGCATATTTTAAATAATGAATGTGATAGAGGTAATACAATTTAGAAGTGTATATCACAACATGTTTTAGTGCTGAATCCCATTTTTTCAGAAATCAATAGGATCTTATCAATAATTCTGAGGGGAAGTTTGAGACACCTCAAAAAATATCCTTAAGATACATTTCTTGTTGGCACACACTGGGTAACAGAGACCTATTGAACAATCAGTTCAGAAGAAGAACGTGAGGAGTTGCGAAAGAGAATTCCAGAGGTCCTTGTTTACTAACACTGGCAGTTGATTTTAATTCAATCTAGCACAATCGTGTCATGACACTACTTGCCACCCATAAATATTTCTTTAGGGTTTTAGGTTTTTTTTCCCTAGAGAAAGTCAAATGAAAGTTAATAGGAGAATAAATTTTCTGCTTTCTGCTTATTCTATATCATAAGGGTTTTTGTTGTTGTTGTTTTGCATAAATCTTTTTTCAGTTCCATAACTGCTTTTTATTGCTGCTTAGGAGATTACAGTAATAAAAATAAGAATAAATATATAAGTACTAGGGCATTTATAATGTTTATAATGTTTATGTTTTTCAGAGCTGATCAGTGCTTCCTATGAAGCAATCACAACCTGAACAGCAAGGGTAAAAGCAACTTTGTCAAGTGCTTATTTTATTACAGTAGTGGGGTTTTGTTTGTTTGTTTCTTCCTGCTGTTAAAGAATATCTGTAGAAAAGACCAGTATACAAACAACTAAAGTCCAGTCATCTTCTGTAACATGCAGTCATTTTTTTTCTGCTACTAATTGTTATTATCTGCACCTGTGATGACTGCTGTACATCCTTTTCCAGACTAATATGTTTGTTGTTTATTTTTCACATTATGTGCTTCTTATACTTTCAAGTACTCCCAACACTTTTATCACCCTCTCTTATGTTTTCCCATGATTTTCTTCAGTTTAGGGATCAGAATGACATAACGCGACACAACTATACTATGCTATGTTTTCCACTTTTTACCTATGATATTTTCATGATATTTTCTTTTTTTATTTCTTTTTGGAGGGCAGATGTCTCTAAGGGTTTCTTTGTTTTGGTTTGGTTTTGTGTGTTTTTTTTTTTGTTTGCTTGTTTTATTTTTGACTGCAGCATGCTATCTAGATTCTGAAAACACAAGTAAGGAAATAAATTTGTACAGGCACATATTGTCTTTTATTATTTCTTATTCTCTTTTATTTTGTCTTGTTTCTTAAATAGGATAATGACATTAGTAGTTAAATATCTAGATTAATGAACAATGTAAATACTGCTTTATTTGCCTAATAATTACATTATTCTAATTTTAACAAGTGCCTTATATATATCAAGTCAACAATCTATGTATCTACAAGCATGCAAAAGTCATATAAAGTTGAACAGCAACTGTCCTCTTAAGAATTTTTCAGTGAAGCTTAGGGGTTTTTTTCATCGGATTTCACGGTATTAAACATTTCTAAAATTGCTCTGGTTTTGCCAGAAACGTTGCCTCATAATTAAAGAAGAAATTGGACTGACATACCTTAGGAAGTTATGCAGTGTTCTGATTGACCTATTTATTGTCTAACCTACTTATTTAGGTTTCCTCAGAATCAGAGAAAGTTGGGTGTTTGCATTGTATTATTCACTACGTCCTGAAAAGTACACCTGAATTAGGTGAAATAAATCACTCGCTTAACTGAAAAAAGTAAATTAGAAGGCAAGCTTAGATTAAATTCAATATAGAGACAAGTAAAGTTAAATAAGATTAATCCTAGTTTACAACAGGAAAGTTACTTAACGACAGTGAAATATTAGCTCTCTCTGACTCTGGGTCTGGTCCTTAGCTACTTCTGACCATCTAACTACAGTAATAAAAACAAGAATAAATATATAAGTACTAGGACATTTATAATGTCTTTGACATTATAACGATACTTAGTATTTATAATGACCCTTGCCACAGATGTCCATGGGTATGCTTTGAGAAGAAATTCAATTTGGCTTCATAAAATGAATGATTACTTTTTTCTAAATAAATTCCACTTATATGAATCTTTTACTTTTAGAAGAATATTCATGAACAATGTAACTGCTGTTACTCAAACCCTGTGAAGGATTGTTAATTACTTGTAGCATAAAGGAAAACATAATTTTAAAATATATAAAAAATGAAACAGATATGTTATGTTGTCAGCTGATGAGCTACCAAACTGGTGCAGTGCAGTTCTTTGCAATGACAAATGTCTCTGATGGAAAACAGAAATATTGCTACTGTTAACTAAGTATGATGGACTGATCTTTCATAGAATTCTTTTAACAACTGCATAGCATTGCTTTTCTTTAAACATAAAAGCCTTTGGAACTCAAGTAAAACTGGTTTAAATAAGCACTTATGAGAACGTATCCAAAACTTAAATGCAATACTGCTTATAAATCTGTTGCAGTTTGAAAGCCGTGGGGTGCCAGGGGGAAGGAGATATCAAATACTGTGTTAGCTATACGCCCGACTCTGGCAGTATCGGATTCACAAACAGTCTGTCACCTGTAGGTCCAGTTGCCTTCCTAGGAGCGAATCGAGCTCCTGAATAGCGTGAACAACTCTAAGCTCGACTCTGGCAGCATCGGATTCACGAACAGCCTGTCAGCTGTAAGTCCGATCGCCTTCCAAACAAGTAGTTGAGTTTCGGATGTCAGCACAGGAAATTGTCGGTTTCGGATGTCAGTACAGGAGATTCTCTACTACAGCGTGGGGTTTTTAGCCAGCTCTGATGTACAAATGTGCAGTCATCACTCACCCCAGAAGATGGGAGAGGGCTCTCCGTCTCGAGTGTCCTCAGGCGGCGTCCCAGCCCAAGGGGAGGAAAGGGGGATCAGCCCATCGACTGACCCCAGAGTTACGATGGATTCTTCCTTCCTCATCCTTTTCCTGCTTAGTTCACCGTTTATAGTTTTCTTTACATTCAGGCGGAGCTTGAGTGAGTATAGTCATACTTAATATTGTTACTGAATGGTGCAAAAGTTTCTCGCTTTCATTTAAGGGTACAGTCAATTGAAAGTCTAGAGCGCGTGCTCAGTGAGGAGCGGTTGTACCTTGGAGGAGGGTAACTTTTGGGATGGAGGTGTGTGTTGGCATTATAATGAGCTTATAATGAGCAAAGTCCAAGCAAAGTTCACCCAAAAGGAGTGATTTGCCACCCTTGCTGGCTCAGCACCGGACATGTTATCGTGTATCTCCCCTTGGGCAGCTCCTGTGCGGCTGATCAGCCGCCCAGCACAGGGAGTGCAACAGAGTCTGGCCATGGTGCCTTCACTCCGCTCCACCCTCCGTTACTCCTCTCTGCAGCTGCGGGGAGGGCAGGTTGTGTTGCCTAGGGAACCGTGGAGGAGCAGAGTCCGGGCCTACCAGCCATCCTGGAAATGGCAACTGTGCAACACCCCGAGCAAGCTACTGGAATGCCAAAACTGCTGTTTGCCCCTAGTTTTTCTCTAAGCTTCCCCTTTTCCACAAAACCGTGCTGCATTTTGTAGAAATTACCCTTTCATTTGTATAACCTAGACATTCCAGTTTACAGCAGTAATACCATTTATTAGCCTTATCTATGCGGGGAATAAACTATCGGTGAATACTGGTCAATCACTGAGGGTTGCCAGGGGTCAAACATAGATGTCAAGCTTTGAAAACTTTTATGGGTAGAAACAGATTTGTGCATATTAGAGCTGCTAAGCTCCTCTTTACATGTTACTGTGAAGGAAAGAAAGACTGGACGTACTCTAACTGTGTGAGCAGTAAAAGAAGAGCAAACTCGTGCTTTAAAATATATATATAAAAAAAAGTCATCCATCTATTTCCAAGTTTAAATGCACAGTGCACAGATATGACACAACTCATCATCAAAAAAAAAAAAAAAGAGAGCTTGTTGAACTCCATAAAGGGAATTACTATCACATCCTAAAATAAAAATTGGGATTTATACTTAGTCCAGTCACATGCTCAGACTTGCATACTGAAGTGTAGTGTGACATTATATTATCTGGAGAAGAATGCTATTAATGAGAATGAAAGTAGTCATTCTTTTCAATTATACTTACAGAGACAAAGGAAGTCTATATTTTGTCCTCATCCACTTATTTAACGGACAGTGATTGTATAATTATTCTATTTATAAAGCCATAAAAGTCATAATAATTACATGAAGCATTAACAATGAGACGTTACAAGCAGTTTTTGTGAGTTCACAGGAAGAATGACCTTCAAGCAGTTGCTCTTCCTTGGAATAAATTAAGAACATTTAGCCCAATATTCTTTTTCCAGCAGTCAACAGTTGGTTGTTCATAGGAGTCCAAGTATTCGTCTACAAAATATATGTATATATTCTATGCAAATATATACATATATATAGTCTATGCAAATATATATATACTTCCCCAGAACTTACTCGTAGTTTCCAGTAATTTGTCAATAACCATTTTCTGGAACTATATTCTCTGTATTTTATATATTTATATAAATATATATACATATATCTGTTTTTAACAGCACTTGGTATATTTTCTTGCATAAATGTGACCATTTAAAAGTATACTTTTTCATTGCCCTTCTAGATAGGAACACTGGCTATGTAAATGTGATTTTTTTTTTACTATAATAACTTTCAAATTATTTATTGGTCAGATAGGAGAAAATTCTGCATAGCAGCATATTCTAAAATATTTCTGTCTTATCATGTAAAGCAAGGATTAAAATAAACAGTTTACACAGGCTATAGACAAATACATTTTGCCAAGCTGGCTGGAGAGATGTAAAAAATTACTGTCCCCATCTGTTCAATTACAGCAACTGAAACACTACCTTATTAAGGGAGCTCTCCCTATCCATAAAATAGATGAACTTAAATCACCTTTCTGTAGTGATTAAGCTGAACTTTTTTAGGATATGAGGTTATAGATTGTGCTGACCCTACCAGGTTTGGCATCTCAGCTGTGTGATCCAGACCCTTGGAGAAGTTATAAGTGGTAATAGTGTCTGTATATAAGAGTGTCTATATGAAAAGTAAGTCTTCCTTTCTTTTGTTTATACATGTACAAAATCAATTTGTACCATAATAGATGGCACAATCATATTTGCTTTTAGAAGCTGCTTATTTGTGACCAAGACCTGAGATGTAGTGTTTTACCATGAGAAACAGGATGACTGTCTCCTAAAATTATGTTCTGTGTATCTAAACAGTAGCACAGAACAAGTGTATATATCATGCTATCACTAATTCAAGTATGCCTAAAGGCAATAGCATGTTAATCTTATGATGTCATCCTGACTTTTTCTTTTTCTTTGGAGTGATAGATAGGAAATGATGGGAGCACTACCTATCTATTCTATCAGCACTACCTAGAAGTAAGCCTGATACAGTATAGAATGCACTATGGTATTTAAGGACAGTTATGTGATCTGTGTGTGTTTTTTAAGCATTGCCTAAGCGGTGAGATCTTTACATTTGCGAGGCTTTTTAAAAGTATTTGTCACAATTCAAGGAGGGTGTTTTTTTCTGTTGTATAGTATTTTCTTAACACACACCCCTCCTGGGTCCCTCAGGTGTCTGTATATTAGAATATGACTTTTATTTTGCCCGTCATGTTCATCTCAATGTTGTGACACTTGACAAGGATATGCTAGGCAATGCAGTGCTGGACTCGTATTTGTTGCTAAGGTAACTTCTAAAGTACATATTTTGATATGAAACTCAAGCTAGTGACTAAAAACGAAAAAAAAATAAGAAATGGATAGAGCAAAATATTTAAGGTTTGCCTTCAGGAAAAGAGAATTTTGCTGCTGAAGTGTACTTCTACCTCTTAAGAATGAAGGAAAGAGAAGGGCATGGTAACTCTTTTGTATTAGGATTATATGTTCCAGTAAAGTGGGGATCTATAATTTAGTCAGCTCTCCAAGCAGGAATCAAATGTTCTTTTTTACAACCAGGCTTTTTGTGCAGCAGGAGTACAGGCTGATTCCTCAGAACGGATTCAGAGCAGCCAGAACCATGATCAAGTCAACAGAAGGAAGCACTGAAGGCAAAGACATGTGCAGAAGCTCAGGGTGCTTAAAGGATTCAACCTGTCTTCTATGCACACAGCTGGGACTTTGGAAATAAAATGCTGAACATAAAATGAACTCAGCACAGTTCATTATTTTTGCTTAAACAAGAGGAGGGAAGGTGGCACTAATGGTCTTGCACTACCGCTCATACTTCACTCATGAAGTCCCTAATCCAGTGATGCAGGTTGTAGATGATGTTTTGCCTGAAGATTTAGTCACAGGATGGATGCAGCAGATATAAATGTTCAATTTCTATGATTATCATTTGGATGTACATTGGTATAGAAAAAAATAATGAATTAATTAATGAATTAATAATATGTTCAGAGATTTGGTGAGGTTTCAGTTCCCTTTTGAGCTACAAGTAACACATGTTTTCTACTCCCAGGACAAGGGCAGGTGACACTATGCGGTATTTGAATGACTGTATGTAAATATGTTCACTGAGGACCGTTCAAGCTGTGGTGATCTTCATTAGGAAATTCAGGATTATAAGAGAAATATAGCAAAGACACACTTTCTTGATATAGCTCAAGGAAAGGGTTTTATTGTTAGGGCTCAGTTTCTCAGTTTCTCAGTTTCAGTTTCATACAATAATAGTTCAACATAAAATACACTATATATAACCTCAACTTCTTGAAAGAAATGACTACAGTTGCATTTTGCAGTAAGCCTGACCCTGACAGGGTATACTGTTAGGGAATACCTTTTGGACCAGCTCACTCAGGGACCCTCATATAAAAAATTAGTCATACCTTGTAAGCATTTCTAATGGAGAAGGTCTTCAAATTAGGACTCAAATCTAGACCAACATGTAAATGCCATGCATATCCAGTGACTGTTAAGGAGTTTAAAACACATAGGGTTAATTCTGCTAATTAATTTGAGATTTTATTTTTGAGGCTTAGGTTCTGAATGTCCCTGCTTTATTATTCCTATATAGTACATCTGCAAAGAATGAAATGTAACATTTTGCAAACATGGTAAAACTTGCTTACACTCTTACAGACCATTGCAAGCATTAAAAAAAAAAAAAAAAAAAAAAGCAACAACAACGAAAAAAGAACAGCCAAACACTCAATGATAAAAGGGTAAGAGAACCAAGTTGAATAAATGGGTTTTTAGTTTATGTCAAAAAAAAAGAATATGAAAAAGGAAGAGTCCAAGAATCAAACTATATGAAATCTTTATACAAATCTCCATGATGCCTCATTCTTAAAAATCTACGTAATTGTACCATACAGTAGTTGTTAGGGCTTTGGAGAGCACTGCTGTTAGGGCTTATAATTCCTAGTTTTCTTTCCTTCTTAATGTGCATTTTCTTTAGCCTCATAAGGTTAAATCATGCATTGCAATTGCAGCAAACTTGTGTCCAAATAGAAGAGAATGAGGAGCAAAGGTTTAAGGAGCTCTATATGTGATATATGAACCTGCAGCAGAACAGAAGGTAAGATTAGCCTGAACAGTTGCTATAGAAGAACTGTACTATAAAAAAATGCAATCATGCAATCTGTCATTGCTTCATGTAGATTCAAAGAATTCTGTATGTTTATCTAGTTTAGAGTTTTAGAATGAAATCATTTTAATATGTTGCTGTAAGTAAAAATCAGTAAAAAAGACTTTATTGTGAGGGTCTTCATGGGTTTCTTAAAAGTTTTCATCTTTTTTTCTTGCTCTAAAAAGGTTCATGCTCAGTATTGCTAATAATTCTGAGGTGGAGATGTTAACTGTTGGGACGGACTAAGTGGAAGCAGGAAATCTTGAGTGATAAAGCTGAGCCCACAGCTGAGAGAAATTCCTGAACTGACTTCACATTTGATATCATTACCTGATATGATTAAAGAAAGGAAAGAACACCAGATTCTGTTTTTTTTTTTTTTTTTTTAACAAATTCTACTTTGTAAGTTTTACAGACAAAACACACATAGATATTTGCACAAAACACACACAAATATACTTGGTGATGCTATCAAGAAAAATGTGAGCAGATATATTGCTGTTTTGTTAATCAATTTAGGAAGAAAAATCTTCACTCTCAAGAAACTTTCTCCACAGATTATTAGCAATAAAGACAGGTGAGTACATCTCATACACATTCACTTCAGTGAAATGAGAACATTAATGTGAATTGTGGATCATATAAACATCATGAGAAATTTGGAAGTATTTAATTTGGCAGCATTTAAAAAAAGTCATGAGAGTTTCAATTTCAATCAAACTTAGGCTTACAAAAATGTTATCTATCTGAAAGGTGTTAGAGGAAAATTAGAATGGCATGGATGTAGTAGGCAGCAGTATGTTTGAGTGCTAGTAATGCTTAAATAGATATGTTAAATAAAAGCTGTTTTTAAAGAAGCTATTCTTATGTTTAAGCAATGAATTGGGCAAAAGAGAAAAAGAAAGTAGATTATTTTTGTAAGACTTTTGCAAGAATGCCAAGAAACAGGGTCGGTAATCTGTGCAGTAAAGAATTTTAAAGAATTTTCAACATTTCTGTTTGGATTCATTATCTGATTGTGACCCTGTAGAAGTGAGAACCGTAAATTCTCTCAAACATCTGAATTTCCGTTGTCCTACACATATCGCCCTATTCTAATTGAGTCATAAGACTTTAGAACATCTTCATGTATAACAAAAGATAATGATAGTCCAATATGTTATCTTTTGCTGTGAGATCATTAGTTCAAAATCTATTAGACAATCACTGAAAATCCTTATGAAATACCCTAATGAACACTGTCTACTGATTAGTGTGTCAGGAAAGCTCACACTCCATTAGAATTACCCCTGCTTCTCTAACTTAGATTTCTGAACGTAGACATTTAGCTGTCTCTTTGTTCCAACATACTCTAATTTGGTATGCACTGGAGGATAATTTTATACTGACATATTTGTATCGTATTATGACTTAAAAGAGGGATACTCATACTCTTTTACTCCTCTGAGTGTTATTTTATAATATTTAAATGAATTATTACCTTTTAAACATTAGTAGAAATTCAATACTATTTATGTGATTTTGATAGATTTTAAGAACTTGAAGTAATTCCAGTGTTCCAATGTTTTCAAAGGAATTCCATTCCTTTTTGCTGGTATACATATATAACTCTACTTAGGTTAAAAATATTTTTTTAAAAAAATCAATAAATGGTAATGATGAGTCTTTTTGTATTTATATAAATATATATGTATGAACAAAGACCTACTTAAAATATTTTGCATTTGTATTTTTTTTTTTTTTTTGGCAGAAAAATCAAATGTTTTGGGGACCTGGTAACAAATAATCCAGATTCACCCATTTTAAATAAAGTATATGATTAAAAGCGTCTAATAAACAAAACTCCTTGTAAAGTAAATGGACACAACGAAAGAGGTACCTCAGAGGCTAATTCAGTGTGTCTAAAATATGATTTATCCTCTGGAGCTTTCTTTCTTTTGCCATTGACTGTAGAAGGAATCCAGAGAGATTAGATTTTTGTATTTAGTTCCTCAGAGATGTGACTAAAGGTAGGTGGCATAGGTCCAGACAGCACACAAGCAAACTTTAACAGAGCTGTGAATAAAGAGTTTCAAAAATTCTTCATCAGTATTTAAAATGAATTTTAGCTGCTGATATGGAATGAAAAAATATCTTTACGCACTAGATTTCTTAAAGCACTTAATTTAATTTAATTCTTGTTAGAACAGCAGAGTAGTAAAAAAGTATAATTTTGTTTAAGAGAGAGGAGAAAGAAGGTGGGGAAAAAGATTAGTGAGATACTGGAGAAGGAATACCTCAGGGACATTAGTAAGGAAAATAGAAAGAAATAATTCTAATTTGCAGAAGTTAAATCAAGTTTGGTAACATCTTCCCAAAAAAATTGCAATGTGAAGAAGAAATTTTGAGGGCTTTCTTGTCTCAGCAACTAATTAAAAGCAAGAAAGAATCGTGGGACACATATGCTAAGCAAAGCTCAATTTATTTAATGTGCCCATTCTTTTCTTCTAGTGAAATCTAGCATCTCTAAATTGCTATCCATATATTTACGAATGGACACACACATAGGTACATATGTATACATATCCATATATATAAAATTATATGCTATCTATGGCTAAGCATGTTATTCCCTTGACAAGTATCTGGACTTGCTGCTTGGAATTACGTTTTATGATTAATGTGCTCCTGCACTGGGCCCTTTCTTTGAACTTTGCCCATGTAACCACGACTTGATGTAACAGAGACTTATCTCTCTGCACTGTCAAGAGTGCATATACCTGGAAGAAATCCAGGTTCTTATCACTGTGCATATCCTTCAGTTCAGATGTGTATACTTTTGTCAGAAAGCATTAAGGAGTGGTCATTAAAAGTCTCAAGTTTGTTTTCTCAGTAACAGAAAACCTTTAGAGGGAAAACAATTTACAAATTAAGCATTTATGTACTTGTTTTTTGGGCAGACAGGTTTAGGGATACAATAAAAATTTTAATATCCAGATCAGCCTACAGCATTTGTTACTTCTCTTAGAAATTCTTCCTCATTTAAGACTAAGATTCTATGGCAGGATGTTTTCAAGTGGTAAAGTTTTTCTTTTTTTCTGAGATTTTTTATTCAAAGATTCTCTGCTACTGAAAGTCTCCTTTTGGCCTGTGTTTTTTTCTGACATTTAGATCTATACTAATGATATTTATTGGCAATCTGGAACTCAGGTTGACAGCATTTTAAAATCAGAGGAGACCACTTAAACTCTCTACCCCAGGGTTTCATTCAGTGCAGGTTTTCAACATTTCTAAGGAGCTGATTGTTATTAACTAATTTACTATAGTTCATATATAAATGAACTATTCTAACATATAACTGTTCTATATAATATTCTAATACTATAATATTCTGTTCTATAATATTCTAACTATTCTGAACATATATAAATGATTTATTCTATATAAATTAACTAATTTATATAGTTCAACAGCTGTGTGTCAGATGATTTATATGCATAAACAGTTAGGGTCCAAAATAACCCATGTAAAGGTGAAGACATCTGAAAGTAATGGAAATACTGCCCTCCTATACCAACAGAAGCAAGAAATGTTCTTTTCTACTTTTGATATGACCTATTTGGAGGCTTCTTGTTTCATAACTTGGCTATGGGTTAATGTGAGCTGATATGCAAAGAAGCTCCACATTGCACCTACTGTACTCAAAATGTACAAACTATATCTTACGGATAAGTGACTGCTTATAAGACCTGAAAATATGGTTTTAAAAAGCCACTAGTACTATAGTCCAGCTTGATATGGAGATCAGCATGTTATTTTGTTTTAGTAGTCTATAAGCCAATAATCTTTGTTCTAGAGGGAAATTGTTTTGGGTAGCATCTGCCAGAGACCAACAGTTCCACCAATGTAATCCACCCTCCCACGTGTTATATAATTTTGACATGATGCATTAAGTTAAAAACAAAATAAAACAAAAAGTTTGAGGAACATTCTAGCAGCCCTCATATAGGCATCTTGACACCAGAAGTTAAAAGGGGATGGACACTTAAGCCTCTTATAAAAGAAAACACATGACTTTTGCTCTAGTTTCATTTCAAGTGAACCTTGAAATTTAAAGATTGCAAATAACTGATCATTTTGCTCATCTGAAACTGGCAGGTTTCACCCTGCCCAGTTTCCCTCTCCCTGCTTTGAGAGCAATCATTACTGATTTCGCTTCTAACACAGCTCTTTATCCCTACCTCTCTTTCACAGCAAGGGCGGGAGAAAAAGAATGTTCAGACCATCTCTCAGTCAGAGCCATATTAATTAAAATTATAGCATTTTGAGAGGAGGGAATGGTAGCTTCTTGCTAAATTCATAATGTGCTTCAGATGTATGTGCATTAACATTCATCTAAGAATATTTTTTTGCCCTTCTATGAAGGAACACTGAGTTCCTCGTTTCCTCAAATGTGAACTACCTCTTTTAAACACAGAGTGATAAAGCATAGTATGGGTATGTGCTTTCTATTTAAGTCCTTGATGTTGTTCATCTGTTGATCAAGATGAAAGTTTTCAACCTAAAGTATATCTATTCATTTTATCAGACACTGCTGAATTTGAAAATAAGATGGGTTGTACCTTACCTTTTCAGTGCAACAGAAAAATAAGAAATCAGGTTAGATTTTTCTTTGAGTCATTCTCAATATAATATATAATATGATAAAGGTGCATACTGTCTTAATTCAAGCTTATTTTGATTACAAAGGGTATAAATTTATATTACTTTTTGGGTAATCTTTGACATTTGAACACCTACATTAAATTGATGGAGCAGCTTTTTAAAACAAACAAACAAAAAAATCAACCTGATAGAAATCCCTTTTCCAGGTAGTGGTAATATCCACAATGCAGTTACATGGTCATGAACTGGAAATGTAGCACATCCCCAGTGATTGCACATATTTAATTACACTGATTAGTAGCTGCAGAGACAACATTTATAAATCTCAGTAATGTCGAAGAGCACACAAACAGCAGCAGTTTGGAAAGAGCCTCTTCAGTAACACACTCATTAACACTTACAGATTCATTTATCCACCAGATACAAATACTCTGCATATTCAGAGCATCATCTTGCTATGTTATATTCATTAAGTAATACCTTTCTCGGTGCCTGGTTATGCTGAAATCAATAGGTTTTGCCGTGAGAATGCTACTGAGAATTGGTACAGATTGGTTAAAGTGAAAAAAAAAAAGATTATCCACAAGATCTCACTGGAGAAGAGCAATCTCGCAGACATAGAGAAGTGAACTGAATTAGGCTACATAAATCACTGTGATTCATATATGTAACTAAATACATGTATGTATACATATAACAAGGAAAATTTATTTTCACTGTCCCTTTTTTCATCTTTAATTTCAGGAAAGGTCTTATATAAACACTATGTTTTTTCCAATGTACATATCAGTTTAAAACACATGAAATCAAAGCAGAACAACCCATGAGTTGCGGGTTTCATTGAACTCAGTTCAATGAAACTACTTTAAAATTTTTAATATGAATATAAGCCATTTCTAAAATTGTAGGGTGATATTTATGGAAAGTGTCCATCCATTATGAGCTAGCTGATTTAAATATTCAGATAGGAGAAAACAGAAATATTATTTGTGTGAATGGCATGAAATGTCTATCTGCATGCTCAGGAACCTAAATATCTTGATTTACATATGAGTGAAAAGTTTATTCAAAGCTTGTGGTCCAGTAAATTAGCAAAATTTTATAAAAGTATAAAACTCTAGTGAAGATACTCATGACTTCTTCTACAGATGAATTATTTTCTCCACCAAAATAATCTCTACATTATATATATACACATAGATAGTATAATGTATATATTATATGTATATAATATTATATACTATATAGTATATGTACACACATCATATATATACATCAATATAAGACATATATATCATGTATGTATTGTGTAATTATATAATTATATATAATTATTATGTAATTTATTATAGAATATAGTATGTACATACATATATATTTACACACACATATGATATATGCACTTATAAAAAAAAATGTATTCCCACCAGTACTGGGAATTCATAACAACTTAATACTTTAAAAAACTGTTCCCTAATCTTAGGAAGGTAGCCTTTGTGTTGTTTCGTAGTCTGACTTCTTGCCAGTCAGGGAGTCTCTGAGCAACCAGCTCATTCACAAGTCTACCTTACAGAGTCTCCTAACCCTCTCTAATGCCAAGTTAACATTTTCTTGGACCTCTAGAAAAAGTCAGTGTCAATGGGCCAGGCATATACTTTTCTGGAAGGATGATTTATGGGGGAACAAAATAAAAGATAAGTAGAAAGGGGCATTACTTTTTCCTACAGAAAACTGGTCAGATGATAATAGCTACTGAAGGGAGAAAGCCCCAAACAGATAAGGTAATTACCAGAGCTGTTTTTTTTTTTATTTTTTTTTTTCCCCTGATAATGTGAGATAAGTGCAGATACGACAAAAGAAGGAAAGCAAAATCTTAGTCCAATAAAAATATCATAATATTGCACAAGACTAAAAATTCTGAATGTACTCAGTCTGGTACAAAATATGCCTTTAACAGAAAAAAGTGAGAGGAAATTTTGAGAGCAACACTAAGTGTCTGCAATATTAGCAATCCAGAGAATAAAGTAGTAATAGAAATATGTTCTGTTGTTGGCTGCGCTTGAGCACATCTCATCACTATTCCATAAATGTTGCTTTGCTTGTGCAAGGCAACGGACAGAGTTCTCTAAGTTTTGTGAATAACTCAGGAAAAAATACGCTGGAACTGTAAAGAGATGGCTCGATAACTTGGACTGTGGAGTACTGGACAGTATACCAAAATTATTACTATGTTAACATGAAAATGAATTAGATTGCTTGTGAATAACCTCATTTGTTCTGCAGACACTAAATTAGAATTTACGGCATTTCATTAAGGTGGTTGGTACATCTGTCCTGTGCAGACCATCTAAGTCCAAGGGAACAGACTGGTTACTAATGTACATCAGATGCCTGAAGAGGTCTCATCCAAAAGTCATACTTTCTAAGTGACATAAAACATCAAACATTTGAAACTGACTTGTGCTCTGTTAAGCTGATGTCAACTGTTTATGGATTGCTACTTTTGCTGCCTCTGCCCTAAAAATCGTATGTTCATCATATATATAAATTATATGCCATGCTTTTAAAAAGATGTATAGATGGATCATTAATCCCATTTTTGATAAAATGGGCTGATGCTTTTCATCTGTGCTCCTTGAATAAGTAAGCAATAAAGATAGGTTAATAGAAACACACAGATGCTAGGAATCTAACACCCATTGACACAATAAGAATTATGTACTTTTTTTTTTTATTTATTCTAAGAATTTAATTCAAATCTTTAGTGGAGTTAATGGAAAGACTCCCACTGACTAACAAGCAATGATGTTCTCAAAAGCCATTTGGATATTCAGTTATTCAGATTTAAACTTGTTAAATTAAAGCCTGGTCCCTACCCCCCTTTCCCTCCCTCAGTGAACTAAATTTAGGCCAATCAGATGCAAATGAATGTCAAGTAGTTGAGAGAAATGTTCAATATTTTTCATAGTATTGTTTCTTCTCAGTAACATCAGAGATCTTTTTATTTTAATATATGTATTGTGACTAGGATTGTGATATACCTTGCAGGAAACAGCTGAAACAGGTAAAAGTAAAGCTGCAGCCCAGAGGTGGCTAAGCTTGTCCTGGGGCTGAAAAGGACAAGAGGAGGAAAGGATCATAAGTTCAGAGGTGTAGAAAGTTTAATAGAATTAGAAAAAATAAGGCTGAGGGTGACATAATAAGGATTTTTGTAAACAGGAAAGCTAGATGCAATGATAAAGGGAAAGTCTTTTCTGCATCTCGTGGCATAAGAGAAGTAATGTGTTTAAACTGTAGTAAAGATGTTGAAATTAGGCACAGGGGAAAACTTGCTAATTTTAAGGATGATTAAGAATTGGAATGACTTGCCTAGACAGAATGTTAGGAATCCTTAGACATTTTAAGAACAGATAAGACAAACATCTGTCAAGGATGCATTAGGAAGAGCTGATCCTGTCCTGGGAAAAAGAAGTTGGTTAGATAAATTCCCAAAATCTCTTTCAGCTCTACTTTATATGTGATTTCTTCTTCTCTCTTTCCCATCCAGAAGAACTGACTGTGCAGAACAGAAAATACGCTGCCAATACTTAAAATTCTCCTAAAGCTGCTCGTGAATTGTTCATTCAGGAACATTCACTGACGTTAAAATCTACTTAAACAGATGTTTGAATTCCCTGTTTACATAGAACACTTCTCTGAAAACAGGAATTCAAGGTGATCTTACTCGATAATTCCCCCCTGTCCCTCAGTTTCAATGAAGAATATCTATATTTAGTTAGAAATGTATTCTCCTGCTGCATTTTATTACCTTTGTTCTATTTAGCCTGAGTTCAGGAGTGAAATGTTTCAAAGGTATTTAGTAATCATGAGAAATATTACAACTTTCATCACTTTGAGTATTTTTTTTCTGGAACACTTTGCCCATTTGTATATAATAGTCTTGCAGTAAGTAATTTTATTGGAAATTCTTACATTGTGATTGAAGATCTTTCTTCATTGGATTTTTAATGATAAAGTTTTTTATATTTTTGTACATTTCATACTAAAGGACATCTGAAGTTAATGGGCCTTAATAAAAAAAAAAAAAAAAAGTGGTGATGACAAAGATGCAGTCTGAAAGCCCAGTGCCCACGCAGACTGCACTTCATTATAACAAAGAATTCTTACAGATGCAAAAATATTTTCTTCAGATGATGGCATGCAAAATGGGTAGTCACTGCTAACACAGTTGCAGAAGTTCAGAGTGTTTTGGGACATATGTCTCAGGCCTTTCCTTTTAAAATAATTGTCTTTCTGGCATAAGCAAGAGATAAGATATAGCATAATATAACGCACTGAACAATTCTTTTTTTTTTTTTTTTTCTGTTAAGAGAGGAAGGACTCTTCTATTGATCACACTATTAATTCAGTCTCTAAATTGGCTCTTTTTTTCAAAGTTGGCCTTCCCAACAAGATCAATTTTCTGTAGCAAAGAACTTCTTTGTTTTAGTCACCTTCTCTAGAGAGGACTGTTAGTGTTAATAGTTTATTCTCAGGACAGTTAGCATTATAAAGGCATCCTGGGTCTGACTAAACATGAGAGTTGCAGTAATAGAAAATGATGAGATGGAGACTGGTTTCTTGACAACAGATGGCCTTTCAATATTGAGTATAGCTCATTTTGTCAGATTATAACAATTAAACAGGCGTTGAAGTAGCCTTCATCTAAGAATATCTAGGATTCTAGGTTGCGTATTCTTTTGTGGTGTCAATTTCTGCTTTTCATGTATTTTATTTGGTACTTTTTTTTTTATATATATATTTTTGGTAGCAACACAGGGCACAGAAGTATTGGAAATAAATCCTGAATTTGTTTTCTCTTGTTCATTTTCCCAATTCTCAATATTTTTGCATTACTTCGCCATAGAGGATGGTCCTCCTGGGGTATTTCATCAGGTGAGCACATCAAGTATTGTCCATCCCTTGAACTGAATGCTACTGACAGTCCTCGGGAGAGCAGGATAGGGTATTGCCTTCAACAACCTCATCAGAAATTATATTATCAACTTCAGATTGTATGATTGCTACCTTTTGAGTATTGGGTTTTAATATTATGATGGTTATTTCGATGAAAGTTCTTTCTTGACCTCTTAAGCTTTAATTCCTTCTGCTCACTAGCTTTCTGTTTGAGAGAATAGGGAAACCAATTTCAAACATCAAAATTGTATTCACACAATTTTAACCCGGTGTCTTTCTGGATCCAGCACACCCCAGGAGGGAAGGACTTCTGTTTCTGTCCTTTGCTTTTAGCTTTTGGATCCCTCCTCTTTCACCCTGGCAGGTATTCATTTCCTCACTAAGGCATCAATATCTATTATAATAATAAAAATAAAAAATAATAATAATTTAAAAAATCACGCTAGGTAACTTGTCAGACAGATCAGCTCACTGATCTGATTCTCTGTGTGGCTCCACAAGCAGATGCGGCAGCAAAAAGGACAGAGGAGGGACCATGGGTCATTTGTCTCAGTGGCAGTAGAGATCTGTAAGTAATAAAGTAACTTTATAAATGCAGCAGACACACACAGGAATCTTTCATAAGTCTGAGTCTTTACATCATCTCTAACACAGACTGGATCCAAATAAGAGGGTCCTTACCTCCCAGTGAAGGACCTGGGAAAGAAGAAACAATATATGCTTTGCCATCAGATTACAAAATTATTCACCAGACAGAAATGAAGAAAAGAAGTAAATATAGAGTGTCATACTGGAAAGGCCAGGTTTGACTGGTAAAAACACCTTAATTAAGCAGAAGTTGCTGGATGAAGGCTGAAATATCTTAATAAACTGTGGCTAGAGCAGCAAAACATTTGTCTTTTATTTTGAATGAACTGAACAGATGGGGAAAAACTGTTTTGATCACTGAAGCCTGGAGTGTGGATAAAAAGTAAGGGGAATAAGAAAGTCGCATTAGCTAGAAGAGATTTTATTGCATTGGCATTGCTGAATCCTTTTGTAATAGCTTGTAGGCCAGGAATGTAAAATAACTGATCCTTAATTGTAGGAAAGGAAAGGGCCTGATACGTGAGGGAGGGAGAGAGATGCCATATCAAATTCACCATTGATTTTGTTTTATTTAACATAGCATGGAAAATAAATGGGTCAGTAAGATTTCCAGGGATGTAACACTTCCATAGTTTGTAGTGTCTTGTTGTCAAGTCCTTGGAAATATTTCTGTGTAATACTTCAAATTACATGCCTCTTTTACTCATCCACAATTAAATTTACTATACTCTGTTGCCCTTTTTTTTTTTTTTTTTTTTCTTTTAGGATATATATTTCAAATGGAACTGAACTGAGCACAAATCCAATAGTTCAAGTGCATAGGACAAAAGAATGACTTAAAGTTGTAACTGCTTTCTCCAGCCATGAATCAAATACAGTTTGTGTTAAATACCTCTACAGCTTAAGTGCCTGTTTCCTTCCATATTAATTTTGAGTAGCGAAATATCTAAGCAATATGATTTAATTTTTGCTTCAAGTAACTCCAATTTCAAGTAAAACTCTCCTGTTGCTTTTTACTTTCCTTTTCTAATACCTTCCTAGAAGTTGGGCTGTTCTTTCATTGTGAATATTCCACGCTCTTTGCTCTCCTTATTTACTGTGGTAGTTTGTTAATCCTCTTTGTTAAGAAATGGGAGTTAAGAAACTGCTCAGTGGATTTTCTAACTGCATTTTCCAATCTGATCTTATTTCCTATGAACATGTTAGATAAGAACCTGAACTCCAGATATTTAAAATTGAACTTATTCTTTTTTAAGAGAACTATTTCAAGAAATACCACTATTTCTGCCTATTGCTCAAGCATATGTTAGAAGACTGTTGGGAGAGTGTTTTCAGAGCTATGCTAACAATAACAAAATACAGAGTTGCGTTTAAATGTGCAAACAGTCATTATATGTATTTTCTGACACTAATACATTCTTTAAAAGATGAAAATCCAGATGGGAAAAGGTTTCTATCAGTGATGATTACCATTGTGTGCTTATTAAGTACAGCAGAAAAAAATCATTAATCAAAACATAATTTGACAAATTCTTGATTATACCAATATGACTAATAGGAAAATAACAGCCATGGAGGAAAAAAGGTAAAATTTAGAATGTGACTTTGCATATTTGATTGTGGTTAATAACTAGCTCAATACAAAATCAAAATATAGTCTTTGGAAAGCTAGCTAATCTGAGCTAGTCTGTATGAAAATCAAAGGTAGGTTATGGTAAATAGTGATAACGTATTAATCAACACTGAATATCAGAATTCTTTGTCTTCTGAGATTTGTATTACAACTTCAAATGATTGAACAAAAGATTTGGTAAGATATTGCATCACAACAATGTTATTTAGAAGAATGGGTACCTTTGCATGGCTTTTACTGATACATTCATAAATAAAAATCTTTTCATTAAATCAATAGAGATAAAATTTTCTATGTTTCCTAGGAGAGTGTTTTCATTACTGTCTACAGATTTGAAAAACTGCTCCTTCTGTGTACAGCAATAATCAAGGGATACAGTTATATACATTTTTGCTTTCGCTCATGGAAAACTTTGACTCCAGTGGTGAAACACAGCCTTGTTTTGATAATACATGTATGATGCAGTGTTTGAATTAAATACACAGACTTAATGACTTAGGGCTTTAAAATGCCCTAAATAATCAACCGAATAGCATATGAAAATAAATAGTGCAATTATCTCAACTCTAACTAAAGAATAATGATACCTTTTGCCATCTTGAATTGATATTTTTAATGAAAAAATCCTAGATAAAAAAAAAAGTTTAGATTTCATCTCATTGGTGTACAGCTGGATTTGAATTTTTGTTGTAGTGTGATAAGAAAAGAAATTAAGTACAATGCCAGAGTAGAAAAAAGGGAAAATATTTTGTTTCCTTTAATCTTTTTTATCACTAAAGATACTCGGAGAAGTAGATATTATTTAACATTTTCTTACATTTCGACAGGATTAATATTGATTATTTCCAATCATAGAGGATGACATTCATTAAACTACATTCAACTGTTGTGCATTTTGTCTCTGTAACTCATAGAACATTTTATTCTCAAATGTTTTTTATTATCAACAAGAAAAGCTGCAGCTTGCTTTTTTCACAAGACTTTTCTCTGCTTTGCAAATTATTTCCATTGTAGGGTACAAAAAAGATTAAGGGATGTTTTTCAGTAGAGGTTTTTGAAATTTTATAGCTTATGTTTTGTTGTACTTTTACAGCTTTGCACAAAAATGACTTGTCTTGAATTATCATCAACAAGGAGAACTGCCAAAGATCAAACAGTCTTAAGTCTAACCTTTTGATTTAGATAAAGCCACAGTATCCCATAAGAGATGTAATGCAGATGCCTCCTGTCTTCCTTCCTTCTTACCCAGAAGGAGTGTCCGACCTTCTGTGAAAACAAAAATATGGATACCAAGGGAAAAAGAAATATGACATCAGCGATGGGATCCAATATTTCAATGATTTTATTGTCTCAGTGATAAACTAAGATAATTTTCTAACTTTTTGCTACATATCTCCACTTCCCTCATTTTTTTTTATTTTCTCTTATTTTCTCTGCACTAGCACAAACTAGATACATAATACAGAAAAAAGGCTAGCCTTTAGTTAAGTGTATCGACTTGTTTGTCAGCAGCAACATATGCCTTCAAATTACTTACCTGATTCAAAAAAAAAAAAAAAAACAGCATTTTTTTTTCCTATGAATTTAAGTTAGCCAGGTAACTTAAATTTAGGAGTAATTTAGGAGTTTTTGCTATAGAAAGTAGAGAGGCTTATTAAGATTTTGTACTTTATTCATTGACTGACAGAGACTTTTGAGATGCAGGCTGAATTCTCTTAGGTAGCAAATTAATTGTTTTAATGACCACACAAAACTTGTAAAAATGTGTGAGGAAAAAAATGTGCCATTAATTATATGGGTCAGTTAAAGTTTCAGAGGATTGAATGCATTTCTATGGATTATCAAAGGCTTTATTTTCATTTGAAAAGTATTTTCCTTCTCCATCTGTCTTTCTAATCATACTTCCCTGTCTCAGTCGTTAGTAAAATCTAAAAAAAAAAGGGAATTGCAAATTCTGTAAGGCCTTCATACAGTGATGGTGAGGTTTAAGAGGTACCTAGAACCAATAGAAGTAAGCACACATAATATGAAAACCTAATAGATATATTAGCACTTCACAGAACTCTGAAAAAATCCAAAAACCTATTATTCCTATTATTTCTTCGAAAAATCAATACTAGTGTATGAAGAGTATGTAAAATGATATAAGACCTCTAAGCCAAAGCTGATAAGTATCAGCAGCTATAGTACAGTAGTTTATGACTAACACAACTGTAACTGATTTGTGTGATATGTGATTTTTTTCATCAAAAACCTGAAATATTTATAGACTTCTTTTTAGACCCCCAAACTGTAAGCAGACTTGCTTTTTTTAAGAGTATTTAAATTATTCTATCAAAAATATTTTACAAATGATCCTGAGGTTTTTTTTTTTAATTTCGCTTTTCAGTAGACAAAAGACAATGATTAAAGTTTTGAATATATAAATTATGTTTGGAATGAGGGTAGAGCCAGTTGACTTACTTCTGAAGAACCTGGCTTAAAGCATAGAGAGATCCGACAATTGAAATTTTTTCTAATCATTCCATAGCTTCAGGAGAGGAAAGCATGGTGAGTTTGAGGTGTCGTTTTTGGAGGGAAAGCTTTGGTTTTCCACCTCATCCTTCAGTTCTGAATATCTACAAATGGTGAAAAAAAAATGATTGTCTAATAATGATTAGTTTATAGATCCTTAATGTCAAGCCTGTTAATTAGTACAAATGTGAATTTTAAATTGTTCACAGGAATAACATTACTCACAGAAGCAGGTAATTTTCCTGAGTAATTATCTGGTTTGATTTATTTTTTAAGAAATTGCCCTTTATAGAATAGTGTTAAAAAAGTCCCTTTTCTTAGAGGAAAAGCAAATAACCTAACAAATTCCCCTCAGAATTGAAGATAAAACCAAAATTAAGAACAGCAAAAATCACTGGCTGAAGCCCAATAATAATATATAATCTTGCTAAAATCTTTCAGTTCAGTTCTGCTCTCTGCCGAGGAAGGGAAACCTCTTTCTATATACACATTAAGAGACAGACAAGACTTTTCCCCCCAACATTTATTTTAACTTTTGTTGCAAAACTTGCTAAAGAGATGGGTGAGCCTGACACTTTTACTTTATACTAGTACTCCGTTACATAGCCAGTGAGTATGAAGCAGCATTAAATTGAACGAAAATTAGGGCCTAATGTATTGCCTGTGGGCTTTATCTATATGTAATCTTTTGAGTAATATAACAGAATAAGACACCAATTTAATTCTATTATCTTCTGTATGTTTGAGTTTGAATATTAAAAGTGGTAATTACCAATTTTCTTAGTCAGTTTGTTACCAACTTCAGTTACTTTTAACATATTGACCTTTCTGTTCCAAATCTGAGCTATCTATACCCAGATTTGTTGCAGTTCTATTCTTGGAGTGCTAACATTTGCTTAGATGAAAAAGTTTGCTCAGTGAAACCCTGCACTTACCTATCAGAACCCTTTACATGGCTTAGCCTCCATGTGATTCTTTCCCTTCCGTGACAGTTTTGAATAAATGCTTTTTTCTCTTGTCTTTGCACATTGCAAATGGAGTCTGGAGTACATGGTGCTTGATGTAGCTAATCTTAGAGGTTAACTGAAATGCTCTTAGTTTAAGGACATTTCGTCTCTGACCCACGGCCAAAGAAAACACTTTTTCTGTAGGAGTGTAAGTTCATCATTCACCTGGCCATGCAGGTACCTGTAAATGACAGAGGCCAGCCTCGCCATGTTGTTTATATACGGCAGTTACTGCTATGTTGCCAGATGCATTTTTCAGCATACAATTTTTTCTCTTTTTTTTTTTTTTCTTTCGTGTTTCCTCTTATGAAATGACCATAATTTCCTCTTCCATTTGATCCATACTGGGAATTTTCAACAAACCTTTTGTGCGTTTGGGAGAAAGGGAGATAAAACCCAGAAGTCTTGATCTATGGAAATGAGCACAAGCCACCTGGAGTGCTATAGCTTCATATACTTATTTATATTCACTTGTTTTCTTGCATAACCAAGGCTGTGGTATGAGAACCTTAAAAATACACTTCACCATTAACCATGCCGGGATATGAGATGGGTGATTCATAAGCGTTTCTTGCTGAACTCTAGAGGGAATTTGGAGGAATAATTAATTCAAGGTTATGGGACATCTTAGAGCAGGTATTATAAGCAGTCCTGATGCTATGGTTGTCTTTATTGACTCTTTTATGGATAGGCATGCATATATCCTCTTCTGTCTACAGCTCTGCTACCTATTATTCTCAAACACTAGTCTCCACTGACTCAGTTTTCTACCCTCTCAGCTGTGCACAAAAGAATACTGCTTGTACGAGCTCTTCCAGTCAAAATGGATCAGGTTAGAGAAAGAATTTAAGAATTTAATTAAGATTTATTATGAATAGTGGCAAGACTGACTATTTTTTGTTATAAAAAGAGAGTATGGAGTGATCGCACAAGTAGCACAGCCTGTAGTTCGAAGGAAATGATAGATCTGCAACCAGGAAGTGGTGAATTCAAGAAGAGCTAGAGGCAGAAAAGCACTTGTTTCCATAGTCTGAGAGATAAAACCCAGCTGAACCTGGAAGTCTGCCGCTGTGGTCTTTTTTCTTCTTTTTTTTTTCCACTCTTGTTATATTTCAGCCTCTCAAGTTGACAGCAAAGAATATGTCTCTGCATGACACTTCTCTGAGGTGAATAACACCTTGTAATTCCACTTCTAAAATTCAGTTTCTTCCTCATTTCCTGTGCATCAAAAGTACAGACACATTCCTGCACAAAGACCCCTCTGGAGCAGAGAAAAAAGAGCACCATTTGCCCTAAAACACTTCAATTCTATTGATACTTACTTGCCTACCTGGTTTGCTAGTAGGTATCTGACTCTTTGAAGTCATTATCAATGGAATGGTAATGGGAACTTTACAGTGGAAATGCAGGTTTATATGCTGATAATAGCTCCTCAGGACCCGGAGATCTGTAAAAATAGCCGGTCCTGTGCCCTAGCATAAAGGAGGCAGCTCATTTAAGTATATCATTTTCAAAAGGTATTTTACAAAGCAGCTTCAAAGTGACATTCTTCTGCTGTTATAGACGAAAGAAGAGAAGAATGGAAAGAAGAGTTCCTACCTAGTAACCTGCATTATTATCTCTAATCTTTTTCAGATGCCTATTAGATAGCAAATTCTCTGCTATGTACCATCTCATTCTCATATTGTGCCACTAGGCTGCAATATGTAGAATATTTGATGTTCACATTTTGATGGTGGCAGAAGCAAATTAATCTAGTCTTGCTTAATTGGATATTCATACAGTTTCCCAGGGAAAGCTGTCAGACAGGTAGTACAGATGAAGCTGTTCAAGGATTTTCTGCCTGTAAAATGAAAGGGGAATGAAAAGATGATAATTTTAGTATGTTACATAATGTTATGAAATAATAAAAAATGAACTGTCATTGCCTCCATCTTATTATATTTTAATTCTCAGTTAAAATGAGCCTAGACTAGCCTCATTACTTTATTAGGGAGAAGTGTAAAATATCAGGTCAATTTTAAGGGGAAAGGCCCCAAAGGACCTTTCTTTTAGTCTAAGAAATACTTTTCTCCTGTCTCTATTAAATGGTACTATGGAAAGTAGTCTTTCAAAGCACTGAAGATAGTAGCATAGAGAAAGGGCTGAGTATATGGAGAATCTAAACCATTAGCCCTGTAACAAATGCTAAGCTATAGTGAACTTCTAGGGTAAGTGATAAGGATCTGCTGAAGCTTGTAAACAGGATGTGGCTTTAGCATAAATACAGTATGGCAGCATTGATGGAAAAAAAGATTCTGTGTGTGGGAAAGGAAGGTCTCTGCATCTCTGTTGGAAGCTGCTATCACCGAAGTAAGCAGAAAGAGCAATGGGCTTAAACCATCTCCCTTTCAGCCTGAGTCTCAGTAGATGGGAGGCAGCACTGAAGGGTGACCTGGAAGAACTGGCCTGCTGTTAATAGCCAGCATCAGGACATCACTTGTCAAAGACCGTGTAACCTAACAGCTTAGAGATGATAGCAATTTTGTGTGGATAACATTCAAGGGGCCAGATTTTCAGATTTCTGAGCATCTTTAAAAAGAGACATGTTATTGCAATTCAAATTTCTTTTGGGATTGTCACATAATAGACAAAAATCGCTCCCCCCACACCCAAGGAAACCCTATCTAAAAGCCCTTGACACTTTTTAAGACCTTTAGTAAAGTACTCAGTGGTTTCAAGGTTATTTTGATGTAGAATCATGATATACAGACGTGTATAAAATAGCAACCTCCACTTACTGGCTTCCTCTGTTCCCTTCCCTTCCTTTCCCTTCTTTTCTCTTGCCAGTAAGAACTCTCATAAATGAAAATAAATAAATAGATGCATAAATAAAAGAGGAAAGAGACAGATCAGACATATATTAATTTAATTTCATTTGAGCTTCATTCATCAATATTTCCACTGAAATCCTTTTAGCATGTCTAATCTGATGGAAACCTCGCAGGGGGATAAATAAGACGTACAAGGACTGCAAAGATTTTTTGCCATTAGAGATGACATCTTTCCATAATTACCTAGCAGAAAGCAAAAAAAACAGAGGGTCTCATGCTGAACACTTAATTTTCTATGTTTTATAATGTAACCAGTAAAAATGGGGGGAAACGCTCTTTTAATTCCTTCAATTATCATCTGAGTTTGTTGGATCTATCTGCACCAGATTAGCAATAGATTTTAAAATAGTTGCATAATATGTCAATAGAAGGGTTTTTTTTTAGTTATTTGACATTTGTTTTGAACATCTTGTACAGGCTTAATTCACTAAGTTCAGAAAATATGAATAAGTTCAGAAAATATTTGTCCAGTGACAGGACAAGGGGTAATGGGTACAAGTTGAAACACAGGAAGTTCCATCTCCATGTGGGGCAGAACTTCTTTCCTGTGAGGGTGCCAGAGCCCTGGCACAGGCTGCCCAGAGAGGCTGTGCAGGCTCCTTCTCTGGAGATCTTCCAAACCCGCCTGGCTGCCGCCCTGTGCCCCGTGCTCTGGGTGTCCCTGCTGGAGCAGGGGGGTTGGCCTAGGTGATCTCTAGAGGTCCCTTCCAACCTCAACCATTCTGTGATTCTGTGAAAATAAGTATTACTAGATATCCCTTTTTTAAGGCGACTGTAAATGGAAAGTAGAATGTTAATAGTGAATCCCTTAAACACCGCTCAGGAAGAGGTCAGAGAAGAAAGGAAGGAAAGAAAAGGAAGGAAGGGCACAGATCAGAGTTACCACTATAAAATATCCTGGCTTTCTGCTCACAGTCAGTTCAAGACTCATATATTAAATACTTTTATCTTGATCACCATGATCATCATCATCATTTTATGATTACTTCAGTTTACTCTTAGTTGAATAGAAAGGAATTTGAGGAAAAATATACTACATAGCTACAAAGAATGGAAAAAATGTCCCGTAAAATGTTATTGTTAGACAGTACTAGAATACTTCCATTTCTTACACATGATATTATGTTCTTTGAACAAACTTTTTAAAAGACAAGTTTTGAATTTCTCTTTAAATGTATTCTCTTTTTCTCTGTAATATTTTTTTCAGTTCCTTTCTTTCCCTACTAAGGTAGTAAAATTAATGGCATATTGAGTGTAAGTCAATTTTTTTAATTAGCACAGAAAAAGAAAAATCCCTCATTGTAGTCAAAGAGCAAGAAAGTTAGAACACAATTCAACTTAAAATCATACTGAATTATTACTAATTTTAAATGGTAGCATGGCATTTTTTTTAGCAAAGTCCGAATATTTTTATATCCTTCTAAGACATATTTTGTTTAAAAAGGTCCTTACTTCTCTGTTCTATAACAGGTGTTTGCACTCATTAAGTGAAATGATTAAATTCTTATTAATGCTTTTAAGTGGTGAATGAACAAAACTGTCCATACAAAACCATTTAGTTCCTGTTAAGATTTTTCCTGTCAGAATCCTACATTGACACTTTATTTAGCAGTTCCAAGTCTGCCTAGCTTGCATCCAGATTTACAGGCAATTATTCAACCATTCCTCCAAATATAAAAATCTCTGTTTTTTATATAGTTTATTGAGAGGTGCTGGAAGAAGAAAATCTCAGATGTCATTTTGTGTCTGTTGACAGTTTTGACTGTTCGTCTTGCTTCAGTTAAATTGTCAAAAATCTATTCTACAAGTACCAAATACCTCCTCTGAACCAGTTGGTTTCATGTCCTAGGTAGTCAGTTGAAAAAAGTGTTATTCACCCCATGTTTTTCTTAGGAGGGATGAATCTTTCCTTTTATTAACAGGAGGGATGAATCTTTTCTTGACAGCACTTTTGCAACCATGCAACATAAATCCCTCCTCAAGCATTTTAATAATCAAAATAGTGGCAGCATCTTTGCACAGATATCCTAGAAGACCCTGTAATGGAAGACAAAGGATCTGTGCTATATTTAAAAACAAATATCTACTGATTACAATGTAGTTCACAGTGCTTACATAAAATTCATTCAGTGGTGAAATGTATCCATGTGTGGAGGAGCAACATGGATCTTCATCGTCTTGAACCTTGCAGTAGAACTGTGAAGAACAATATAAATATCTCTCTATATATATTCTTTTTCCAGCAGAGGGTTTTAAACTATTTCAATACTTTTTTAAGGAATGAGCCAGTAGTGTTTGTGTCTATTCATGTCACTGTACCAGCCATAGTCATATGCATAGGGGCATGTTCATTTAATCATATAAATCATATGAAAGATCCCTGGAAAGAACTGCAAGTCCAACACAACAGCATGCCCTGCAATAATGTGTCACATATTCCAGTGCACCTAGAGAGTTTATGTACATTCATTTGTGCCCTGGATGTCAGTCCAGTGCCAGCTAGGACTCTGGATGGACCTTATAATAACTTCTGTGCCTGAGCTTTAGATGAGAATCTGGAGAATTTCAACAGGTCTCTCCATCTGGCATGATAATTAACCTTTCTTCTATGATGGGCTGTTTCTACTTCTTAGTGTTATCATAAACCTTAGGATAACGAACATGATAGCAGTGAAAACAGGCCAGGGACTGCCAAAAATACATTTAAGTAACATGAAAATATGAGAAATGGCTTTTTCAGAATAAGCTCTGTCAGTGTGCCTTTGTTTTCCCAATCTGTCACTGCTCCTGTTATCAGATAATGATGAACTTTTGCAAAGACAGAAAAACAATTGGAAAAGGAAAAGCAGTTTTGCTTCCATCTAAAAGCAGTTTTATTTTGTCACAAAAAACAAGCTTGAATGAGCTTGAAATTCATCAGGCTATCACAGGAACAGTTGATATTCCTGAAAAATGAGCAGGGAAAGGTAAACAAGCAGCAACAATTATTTCCCTCTTTAATTTGTCATAATGCTTGCAAGGAATTTTCCATGTACGTTACATAGAGAGTATGAATAGTACTGCAGCACATCAAAGGCTTGTCTATGTTATCCCATACACTAATGTATACTCTATTATTATGCAAAATAATATGCATGAGATACTGGATCTTGTAAGTAATCTCTAATGTCTTTATTAATTATTTGAAATCGAGAATAGCTAACATATTTAATTACATGTTTAGAAGCTAAAATAAAACTTTGGAGACACCTGAGAGGATGTAAGCTACTACTACAAGACCTAGAGAGGTTTAATGTAAGAGAGGAACACATCAGAGGAAACTAACTGATATGTTTTAAGGAAAGACATTGTGGTGCTAACTGAAAACATTAGGGCATATCTTTTGTGTTTTAACACTACACATTTTAGGAAAGACATTAATTTTAATAAAAGTGGTTATGAAACACTTTGACAAATCTAGGTCAGCTGAAAATAAACATCTAAGCTAGGAGTCAACAGCTAACTTTAGGTGACTAAATAAAGTTAAGAATCTAAGTTAAGAAGATATCAAATAGTGTATAGCAAAGTAGAGAAACATGCTACTGCAGAAAATCATGTAGTGGAAAATTCTAAGGAATTTTGTTTTGCTGTCTGTTACAGTCTCTCATTCTCAGCACTATTATTGCATATAATGGTAACATAAAGGTTGTGCTCCTAATCTGGGCATTTAGATGATCAAAATGATATGGATGTGAATAAATTTTTGAGATTCAAAATTGTCTCCAACAGACATTGAAACAGCCTTGTTTTCATTCCTCTAAGGAACAGAAGACTTCTTTGTAATGTTTGTTCCCAGTAATACAAATAATAATGTGTTTTCCACTTAGCTCCTTTCAAAAAAGAGAAAAGCAGAATAAAACAAATAAGGATGTTGTAATGACAGTGTAGACATTTATGGTTGTGAAGAAATATGGAAGTAGGCTATCCAAGGAAAATTTTGGAGAGCATATTCACAGAGCAGAAAAATGAAACTATTTTTATGAATGACACATGACGCTACAGCAGAGGTTGAATGGGAATTAAAATCATCTACCTTGACTTCAGCAAGGCTTTTGACACCGTCCCTCACGGCATCCTTCTGGGCAAGCTCCGCAAGTGTGGGATAGATGAGTGGACAGTGAGGTGGATTAGGAA
>VZSV01000013.1:10042467-10055425 GCA_013398735.1 Nothocercus julius | reverse complement strand
CCGCTTGAACGCAGTCCTGAGCCACCTGCTGTAGGTGACCCTGCGTGTGCAGGGGGGTTGGACTAGATGATCTCTAGAGGTCCCTTCCAACCTTAAGCATTCTATAATTCTATGATTCTATGATTCTATGAATTGTACCAGAATCCCAAAGGCATATTTGCTGAAAAAAAAACAAAGATTAGAGGCATGTAAATATGACCAAAAAAAATGTTGGTAAATACGATAATCTCCTTAAGGTTTTGAGTGAGAGGAAAGAAGCACTAGACTCTATTTGAAGGCTAGAAACAATTTCTAAATATTTATATGTGTCCAGTGAAGAGATAGTGTGACATTAAAGTCATGCTAGTTAGCTCAGATGTGGACCAAGGGACCTCATACATTGCATATGGTATTAGAGTTTATGTGGTCTCGTAAATTTTGCACTGGGGTAGGCAAAGGAAGCAAGGTAGAATGGAAAATGGGCAAGGACTTCCCATATTTTATTTTGACCTGAGAACTTTTAACATTCTTCTGCAGCTTCTTCTTAGCTACGAAACATCCCTTTTTTTTTTTTCTTACACTGAGCAGTATGGATAAGAAGCCGTATTTGACAGAAAAGTGTTGTTTTTGTTTTTTAATCTAATTTTGTCTTAAGTCTAGGATGTTGATTGGCAAAATAGCAAAAATCGATTTGCAAAATCGATAAAATTATACCTTTAATTTATGAGTGTTTAGTATTATTGAAGTTCAAGGAGTAGATCAGCACTTCCTGAACACTTCAAACAAATTAAAACATAAAATTAGGTCTGGTACTAAGCTCCTGCGTAAATGATTTCTTTTCCAAAATACTAAGTGTCTAGTACCTTGCTCTGAGGTCAGTTTCTGAGTTCTCAGCATGTAAAATTCTTGACCTATTTATTACCCTACTTGTTACTATAGGAGAGATAAAAAAGAAAATACTGTTTCAATTATTTGTCTTTCTTTATAGCACTTTGATGAATTATTCACAGAAAAAAAAAAAAAGAACCTTAGTTATGCATAAATGCATTCTGATTCAAAGAAGAAATCTTCCCCCCCCCTCCCGCCCCATACTCCATACCTTGGTTTCCATTCAGTTTCTTGTATCGCTCAGACTTGAGAAAAGTGTTGAATTTGCTGAGCTCAAAGGAGTGCTCACCTGTACCGAACCTTGCAACTGCCTTCTCTAGTTTGGGCCAAAAAATTCATATCTCTGTATGGAAGAATGACCGGCATTTTAGTATCCTTGAGCTATTCCATTTACTGAGTAGATGGCATGTTATATCTTATTTAGCTGATATTGAATCCTTTTAAGTTTGTTCTGATAACAGTAACTACAAGTTTCATGAATGAGCTTCATGAATGAGCAATGAGTTTTTGTAGTAATGGAGGTATTTTGGCTTGAGGTTATTTATAAAGCTGAAGGAAGACATTCTCTTTGGTTTTGTTGTTCTATGAAAAGCTCAGAATAAAGTGACGAACTCCAGTATCTCAAAACTATTCTGCACTTCTCCACATAATGTATTTAAGCAATATATTTTTCCGTCATATCACTGAATACTATAAACAATTTGGTTGCTGTCCTGTTGAAATAGAAATATGCAAGATTTTATATTGTTCTAGCATTTTGCCACATGCTAATTTTACAGCAGTTGTTATAAAATAACCAGTTTCACATGTTGTTTTTTGTAGTTTATGGAAATATCCATTGGCAATATGGCTTAACTTTATGAACATGTATGCATAAAGAGATATGCATCATGTAACATTACAAAAATTAACAGAATTAATTTCTATCAGGCTCTGAGTGAATCATGTTCCAGGGATAAGTTGATTTCAGTACAAATGATCTCTCCAACATATTCAGATTTTGATATACCAACCCATTATTTTCTTCATGTATATAGACATTTACTTTTGCATAGGAATAATGCACTTCATTTTGAGGTAATTTTAGAACATTGTGCATTTGTTTTGCAGAAGCATAGCTTACAAGACTCAAAATAACAGAGAATTAAATTAAGAACTAGTACATAGTACAATCAGTCACTATTGCAATGGATCTTTTCCAAACTTCTGCAATACTCTTGGAAACAGAAAGGTCTTAGATTTAGAGTTCAACACATGAGATTCCCTTAGAACACAGAAAACAGAACAAGACTAGCAACATTAGACACAACAGGTAACAGAGCTTCTTCCCTACCACTTTCTTGCTGACGGAAGAAATCACACCTGTCACCTCCTTTAACCAGAGCTATTCATTCTTTCATAGCAAACATCATCCCAGCCTCACTTAGCTTTCCACAGTTTGTATTAATGATGAAAGGTAACAGAATGACCTATTTATTTACTGAATAATGTTTTATTTCCTAGAAGTAGAACTGATAAGGTGATTAATGACATAAAAATAAAAAGAACAAAGGTAAACACTGAATTTTAAAAAATGCCTACTTCTCTTTGACAAGATGGGAAAGCAGGATGGGTGCTGTGCTAACTTCTATGAATTGCTTAATTTACCTTATTGCTTTAATTTAATGCTTTAGGATTCACTAAAGCACTGCATTAGTTCTCATTTTTGTCCTATATACTTGTCTATTTTTTTTGCTTTCTAGTGAGCGGGCTCCTTCAGGCAGGGTTCTGTGCTCTCTCTATATATGTTTTTGCAGAGCCTAGTGTAATAGTGCTCCAAGCATTTAAAAACCTTTAATATCAGTGGCTATTATTAACAATATATGAGGCTTTTCAGAAGAATGGGTAGCACTGAATCTTGATTTTCTTTTGTTTTGTTTCCTTTTTTTTTTTTCCTGTTTCCTTCTTCCCCAGCTTTTGGAGTAAGGAAGAGAGGGGACTAAGCTCATCCTGCACACAAAGAGGGAGAACTGAGGTAAAGAAACTGGAGGGCTGAAAATGATACTCCTGTTCTCCTTCCTGGAATGGGAAGGGTGAGGGCTATGCTTACTGCTTGCTGCATGGCTTCTGCTGCTGAGCAGTAGTTGCCTTTCCAATGCAGCTGTCTTCGCTGAGGGCTGAGTAATAAACTTATTTTTTTGCATCTTTAGAGTCACATAGACAATGAATCATGAACACTGTATGTAGACACCTACTTTGTTTAAAATAAGCTTGTAAATTACTTAGGGGATCTGTAAATAACAGAATTATGTGTCTTGTGGGGAAAAAAAAGGCACTGACTGTCAAATTAACAATACTTAATGATTTATTTATTTCAATTTGTATGTAATTTATCACAGATAATTATAAGTGGACTAAACTTCTACTATTATTTTCTGTAATATTGTCAGTTGCATTGTCCATAACATTTTCAATTCAAATAAAAATTATACAAATAGGTGCTCTTAATTTTATAATATAAAACAATATCATACTCTGTGCAATTAGACTTTAAGGTTTTCAAGCTTGACCAAATAACTTTGCAAAGTTGTTACTATAGAGGATCGTCCTTTTATTAATTGTAATAAAAAACCTTATATGCAAATACATATGCAATATATTGTGTGTATTTCTCATGCATTTGAAATTCTTAAAACAGAGAATTATTTCTCATCAATGTAAAATTATTTGTTGTATATTACTTTATAATTTAAAAGTACAGAAATCACTATGAGTAAACTATAGCAGAGTTTAGTACTTTATATGTTTAATATGTTTAATATGGTTTTATATGTTTTATATGTTTAATATGTTTATAACATATTTGTGTGCAGAAGAGCGCACACGCACCATACTTGCATGTGACTGCTAAAAGCCCAGTGAAGGTCAACAGAAAGTGTTCACAAAGTTAAGGAGTTCTTAAATATTTGGTCTTAATTACTGGATCTAAATTTTCCACTGCATCTGAGCCCAGTTCAGGAGGAAAAATGGGAAGTTCCACTCAAGTGGGTAAGCTACACACAGTCTTTTTAACTGAACACTTAAATAGGTCGCTATTTTAGTCTTAAATTAATATCTTTTGTGCACATTGTTAATCAGAGGAATAAGGTGTTTACTCTACTACATTCTTGTCCAGAGCAATTAAGATTTCTTGAGGATAGTTTTTACAAGGCATATTAATGCAATTTTATAAGAATGTCAGACCCAAGTCCAGACCTTACCTGGTTGAACAGATGAAACTTAAATCAACCCCTACATAGAGCACCTAAGCTGCAAACTATGTCAGAAGTTGTTGAAACCAAAATCCAGTCAATAGTTTTAATCTCTTGACTACTAGCAGCAGAGAGTTTTAAAAAACTTTTTTTTGGTACCCTGTTAAAAATTAAACATCTTATTTTGTTTCTTTTCCAAATAACTGATTTTATCATACTGGAGTTTTTAATTTTCCATTCTCACACCAAATAGAAGCAAAATACTTTAAAAGCTCTCATTACGCAGAATAAGAGAATCACAGAATGGTTGAGTTGGAAGGGACCTCTAGAGATCATTAGTCCAACCCCCCTGCTCCAGCAGGGACACCCAGAGCACGGGGCACAGGGCGGCAGCCAGGTGGGTTTGGAAGGTCTCCAGAGAAGGAGCCTGCACAGCCTCTCTGGGCAGCCTGTGCCAGGGCTCTGACACCCTCACAGCAAATAAATGCTTCTTCACATGGAGGTGGAACTTCCTGTGTTTCAACTTGTGCCCATTACCCCTTGCCCTGTCACTGGCCACCACCGAGAAGAGTTTGGTCCCATCCTCTTTACATTCTCCCCTCAAGTATTTATACATGGTAGGAATTTAGGAAATTGAAATAAATCCATGTTGTATTTAAGTTTAGTTCACTTTGCAGAGATAATATCTTCATATATTCTTTTCCCATGTAGAACAAATTGGACTTCAAACAGAAGTGATATATTGATAGTGAAACAAAAACACAAGAATTAACATCTAAAATTGTTTTTAAGTTTCATTAGTCATTTATATCACTCCATCTGTTAATTATTTTTATTTATTTATTTATTTATTTATTTATTTTACTTAGAGTAGTTCAGAAAGATCTCTGGCATGATAAGTAAGTCAGTGGAAGTTATTCTGGCTGGGCTTTTTTATTTATTTATTTCAATATTGTTAACAAAATAGTATACTGCTGTAATTTGATCAAAGCCAGGATTAAGCTGGTATAGCTCATAAATACATATTTTCACCAGCTGGTCTCTTTTTCCTGAACTGTTGCAATATTAGAGTTTTAGGACATGATGGTGTAGCTATGTATCCTACAGGCTGGTTGCTGCAGAAAAGGGCAGTCTTCTGCCCACTCTCCATACTGGCCACACATTTCCCCCTCTTCTCCCTAATAGTTTGCACCTGAGCAGAAATGTGCCCGAGCAGTTAGTGAACTGGTTCAAAAAGATAAATGATAGAAAGATGATGTTGACGAATGATGATGGTTGTTGTTGTCGTTCTTTTTTTTGTTGTTGTTATCATTATTATTATTATTAATGGTGATTTTGTATTGGCAGCCATCCAGCTCGGCCTTCTACTCAGAGCATTAGATTGGAAGTAACTAATCAGTAGACTGGCTCAGCTGTAACATCACACATCACAAAAAACAGTTGAAAGTGGTTGTATTGATATTTGAGACACTTGCCTGGGTGGCAGAAAGTTTGGCAAGATAAATCTCCAAATTACAATGCTGCAAGTGCTACTTATGCAGTGGTTCTGTATCAGAAAGAGGGAGCTAACCTGCTGAAAAAGACTCCTGCAAAGGAGAGGTCCCTCATCTGTCCTCACTGTCTGTTCTGTCCAGATTAATTTCTCCATCTTCAGATAGCTCTCAAGTTAGTGGGTTGGCGTGCTTCTAATGCATTTATCTTCTTGTTCCAGGACATATGTCTGGCATTTAAATAATGAGATGCTTACTCATCCCTGTAAGATTTGAACTCTGGTCTTCAATTTCCTAGAAATGCACAATTCAGCACCCCAAAGAATTTGAGTAATGAAAAATCTGTTTTCTGGGCCCTGATGAGGCATGGGACTAAGGTGGACTTGGGGCTAATGAGAGTTATTAAGCTTTATTGCATTAAAATGTCTGGGGAGCGTTCTGGGAACAAGTTCTGTCCTGAAATTTTCAATGTATGATGGAATTCTCATGAAAACAAAGTCTTATTTTATCAATTAAGATTGCCAAAAATAAGAAACAAAATTACCAAACAAAAAATATGTATTATATATAAATCTCATATATATGTTAAAAAAAATACACAGACATCTCAAGATGCTTTATAAAAGTGAGAAAAGGTTCAAGACTGGAACTAGTGCTAGTATTTATCTGGACTATCTGGTTTCAGCTGTGGTTATAAAAATGATTCTATTTGTTTGCAAAATGTTTCTGTGCAAGATGACTTTCACTGCAGGGATTTAAATAAGATAATACAATATGCGACTGCAGTTTTCTGTGAATGCTGTATGGCAAAGTCTAGGGCTTCATGCAATAAACGTACAAATTCAGCTGTTCTGAGATCTCACAATTTTAGGAGAAAGTTCAGCCTTTATACTGTCCTGCTGAAAGTGATTATTATCTAGACGGTTTTCAGAGTAAGTTTCATTCTTTTGTGACTCAGAACATTCTGTGAAAGTTTAGCTCATACACAAGTTTTCCCTGTAATTTATGTCTAAGATAGCTTTACTGTTAATCTTTATATCAGATTCTACATTTCTTCTGTTTACACAAGCAACCTATTCACTATTTATTTCTTCTGTCTTCCTCCCTGAAGTAAAATACAGGTGCACATTGAAATATCTATTAAAATATATTGTAACAGATGAAATATATGGAAATAGTTTCTAATAATAATTAATCTTTGTGTTATTGTGATGATATAATATATGACCTCTGTGATTATACATATTATATCCTTAGGGCATACATCGTTCCTTCACTTTATTTACGTTCCTCTCAGCCTCTCAGCCTCACTGCACATTACAAGCACTCTTTCTTGCTAATTAACTCCAGTGATCCCTTTAAGTCCTGATTAAGTTCTATTATTAAATTATTAAGATCTTTCTCTAGTGTCCTAGGTTTTTCCCTCTCTAATTTTAGGTGACTTTTTGAAACAATAATTATTCATATGAAGTGATTTTTCTCTCTTTTTTTCTCTGTATATATTTCAAGAATGTCAAGTTGGCAAATAATCAGAGTTCATAAAACAAGGGATTTCACATGGAATATCTTTAGGAGATGCATATAGTTATATTTTCATATTCTAAGTTATCTAAAATTATCCAACAGATTGTAGCAAAAATTTGATTCCCAAGAAAAGCAAAGAAACCCCTGACCTCCTTTCCAAAGCCAAAGAATTTGCTGCAAAATAAATATATTTCTCTTTATTTTTCAAATGAATATGCTATATTTTGCATATAATATTATACTATGGCACATATTTTCTTTCAGTTCTTCATTTTTTTGTTTATCCAATAGCTGTGTAGAAAGTGCAGATTTGTATGTCTGTGAGGGAGAAATACAAGAAAAAAGCACGGCATGAAAATGCGCACACACACATAGTATTTGACAGTAAAACATGATTCAATCATGTAGGAAGTTGAGGGTTTATAGAAGGGTTGATCTTGGGTTTTCTCTTTGGCTATTGCTTTTAGCAGTTCTTTCATTGAAAGGTGACTTTTTCATCTTATGCAAATACAGATAGGAGGCACATAGTTTGAGGTAGATTCTGGAAGAGAAAAATTCTGGTCCGTTATCATAATAGGGGCTAGTTTAAAATCAAGTATTTTCAGGCATTCCTACACCAGCTTAAAAAGACATACAATGTACTGTAAATAATAAATTTGCAATCATATAAATCATATATCTGATACATTCCAACATTTAAATGCTGATTTATCTGTGCCTCTTCTCTCTGGTTCTTGCTTACTTCTGCTGTTCATGGTTATAGAGTCATAGAAACATTATGGTTTGAAAAGACCTTCAAGATCATCGAGTCTAACCATAAAACCTTTAACACCATACCTGCTAAGGCATGTCCCTAAGTGATTCATCTACATGTTTCTTGAACACTGCCAGAGACAGCAACTCCAGCACTTTCCTGGACAGCCTGTTCCAATACTTCACCTCTCTTTCTGTGTATAAATTCTTCCTAATATCTAACCTGAACCTCCCATGGCGCAATAGAAGGCCATTTCCTCTTATTCTATCTGTAGTTATTATCCTTAGTATAGATGTATTTAGTATACGTCGTTATTATCTTTAGTTTTTGCCTAACAGTCATGCACTATATGTTCAAATGAGCAGCCTTCATTAATTTTCTGCTTGCCCATATCATCATGCTATAATATCTTTTCTTTCTGTTTAGCCATAAGTTGTGGATATGGAAAGCAAAGTTTCCCCATATCCACTGGTGATATCTTGCCCATTCAAGCACCATTTATGCACTTCAGGAGGGATTATGCAGGTAATGGATTGTTCAGTATTTTGTCACTACTGTGGGTCTCAACTCCCTAAAAAATCATAATCTATTTTGCAGGCCAGACTTTTTGTATGATACAGTCCATGTGTTAATTGTGTTTGAATGAGGATTAAAGCACAAGCACATCCTGTTTCCACCCTAACAGGAAAAAAGTTCTTCCTCATATGGAGATGAAATTCCTGTTTAAATTTTTGTCCATTACTCCTTGTCCTGTTACTGGCCACCACGAAGAAGAGTTTGACCTCATCCTCTTTACATCCTCACCTCAAGTGTTTGTACATGTTGATAATTAAGATATATTGCCTCTGTACATTTGAAATGTATTTGAATTTGGGCCTGGGCTTACTGAAGGAGAAGTTATAAAGGAATGCAATTTCAAAATTCATTTTACCCAATTAAATGCTATATTATTTCTAGGAGGAAACCTATCCCATGAAGTATATGAATTGTTCTTTTGAGCTATATACCTGTTACCCTGTCTCTGCTGATCATAAGGGGATCTTAAGTCATGTGTCCATGCTGGGCTCATGAAATTTGGTATTTGGTGTGAACATTTACTTTTTGGCATATGCAATCATGAACTGGGTCATAATTTATTTATTTATTTCTTGTTTTTTGCAAAGAGTTTTAGGAATTGTTTGAAAGAAAGCATATGGTATAGATTAACAGAATCATTCTTTAGTATTGACTTCACCTGTTTGCGCAACATAACACTGCTAATGCACATTGTGATCATAAAGTGAACCTTTTATGCTCAACAGAGTTTTGTGCCAATTTTTGGATAAAGCTATAGAAGAAATCAGAATTATTCTAGCTTCCCAAACTTTGAATCAGATGCCCTATAATGCACAAAGGTTACCCTCCAGGCAGCATATAAATTCATTATAAAGCATAAAATGAAACAGTTTTACTGAATTTAGAATTAATAAAGAACATCTGTTTTCCTGCAGTGGAATGGTAACGCATGCTGACTGAACATAATCATGAAGCAGAACCATGTAATACATCTATATGCAAAACTTAAATTCACACAATCAAGTAATCTGATTGACCAAATACAGCTATATGATTTAGTGTGCCATTTTTTTAGTTGATGTAATGCACTACGCTTACCTTATTTTTGCTTGCAGAAATGACGAAAATACACTTTTGAATTTAATGACTGCATCTTGTAATGAGAAAGAGTGTATGATTATGTAATTCAGAAACACAGCAGCACTGGGGATAATTAGTAATATTTATTTATTATTCTTTACAGTGATATTCATCTTAGCAACAGTGTTGCTCAGACATTCTTTACCTTCAATAGAATGAATGTAATATCTTCTCATTGCATGTAGCTCTAGCTGCTATATGTACCTTATCCACTAAAAGAAGTGGCTTTTTTGACCAACACATATCTCCACGTTTACTAGTCTAAACTACAAGTCTGACATAGTCTAGTTGGATGCATACTAGTGGGCCAATACAATAACAGTGAATTAAAAAAAAAAAATCACTCAGAAAAGATTTCTGGCCAAGGATATCTTTTCATGGAACATGAGATGAATCATATTTTGCAGCTATGTATACTTTTCTTTGATTGTAAAGAGAAGCCTAGGATGAATTGCCTAGGTGTTGGTATCTTCACTCGCAGATGTGATTGGGATGCAGTCTGGAAGTATGAGTTGTTAAACTTCTGTTGGTATTCAGGTTGTGCTACTTATCTTCCTATTTAATAAGAGACTAATTGGTTTGTATATCTTACAATTTTGACCAATACAAATTAGTTGAGATTTCCTGGTTAAATAATTTCTGTCTATTTAGTTTTATTATAGTATCAGATCAGTGTCTCATTCTTTTTAGAAGCCTAAATTATTTACTATTCTTCTTCAGTTATAGGATGTTATATGCTAATCTGAACATTTCAAAGCATATCAAATCTTGATTTGCTTTCATTTTCCCTGGTGAACTTTTTATATTTTTAACTTATTTAGGATAACACTTCATTGAGATAATGCTTCAAGGCGATCATATCATCCCAAAACTCTGGAGAATATATTTTTTTTGTTGTTCAGTGGTGCTTCTGTATAAGTCAGTTCATAGACTCAAATGTGAAATTTTCTTTTTTTTCTTTTTTTTTTTTGACTTTTTACTGTGTACTTTAATGCATATTGGATTCTAAAACCCCTCAAGTGCAATACTCTTCCATCACTACTTTATCCTCTTCTTGCCTTATACATATCAAATGAATTAAATAGCCTGATTCTGATTCAGTTTGGAGTATTTGTAAAATTCATTCTATTGGCAGACAAATTGACATCAAGGCCTATGTATAATTTTAGAAAATCAATCAAACATATCCTGTACAGCAAAGTTTACTCAGTCCATTTTTTTAAATTAATTTCAATTAACAAGGTTACATACAGCTAAGATGAGCCAAGATGTCTCAGCCCTCAACATTAACAGGTAATGATTTAAGGAGTGCGAAAAGATAACAGCCAGGTGTGATGGCATGATGAAAGTCATTATAGAAGATGAAGGTCTTATGAAAATATATATTTTTTAATGTTTTAAAACAAATATTCAAATCTTCTGGCTCTCTAAAGTCACACTACCAAAGAGTAACCTGTTAATTAAGTGTGTGATAAAACAGAGAAGGAAAAAAAAAATAAAAAAAAGGAAAGAAAAAAAAAGACTTTAGTTGAGGAAATATGTGAACAAGAAGGCAGTTCAGAACCCCTGCCACAGGCAGTGATCTGTGATTTGGAATTTTCACTACTTAGAAACAGACCTTGGTCCTCTTGTACTAGACCTCACCATCAAGATAGTATCTTTGGGGGTCATCAGTACTTCCATGTTCCAGTTTTGTAATAACTCTACCGATCTGAACAAACCCAGAGCTCAGAGGCAGCCAACAGATGCAGTAATTCGCACAGACGGACTCAGAAAAGGAGTCCTTGTATGTGTGCAGAGGAGCATGAACATCCTCAGCTATGGTAGTGATATGTCTCAGGACATGTTCCCCAGTAGCCGTTGGAGTCACTGTCGATTGCATGTCAGAGGCTTCACCTCAGGCAGACCTACTGATAGAGGATGCAGCTCTGTGAGTCTCAGGCTGCAGGGAGTGCCTGGGGCCTCTCTGGAAGTCTGGGGAGTCATCTTTCCTACAAAAGGTGCTCTTGCTGGAGAGGTGTGGTGACAGGTCAAGGAGATATGTGTAGTAGCAGATGTTGTAGTAGCAGTAAGGACAAGCAAAGGATATAGAGAATCTCATCAAATACAATATAGGTTCAAAAGCCCCATCCTCCAACAGCAGTGGAGACACAAGTAGAGCTTGTGCCTTGCAGGACACCCACTGATAATTCCAGGGACAGCAAAAGCTGGAAGTTGGTGTCTTCTTTCATACCAGGAAGGTTTTTCTCCTCCTAAAGTCTTGCAGCTACTGAATGCCCTTGAACATGAGTAGGAACTGGACGTGCTTTTGAACAAAACACCTGAGCCAGCAGACCCTGAGCCATGTAGGAGAATCCAGAGGAAGCCCAAAGGAAGTGGCAGTGTCAATAGTGCAATAACTCGCTGGTGCAGGGGACAGAAGCATCCACCTGCTTATCTGACCTGATGTCTAGAGAGGAGTCCAGCTCTGGGCTTCCCGTTATAAGAGCTATGGAACTACTGGAGCAGGTTGTCCAGAGAGTCTCTATCCTCGGAGATATCGAAAAGTCATTTGGACAGGATCCTGGACTACCTGCATGAGCAGAGGGAGATGGATTTGATGATTTTTAAAGGTCCTTCCAACCTCAACCATTCTGCAATTCTGTGAAAGTCAATTAGTGTCCCAGGGTCCCCAGAAGCCCTTGAAGCAATTAGAAAGCAATTCCACGTGGTAATGCTCCTCTGGGTGAGCATTTAACAGGATTTTCTTAAAGAATACATTTGAAAAAGAGAACATTGCTCCAGTAGGATTACAGAAAATGCTAGCTTTCACAAAACCCTACAAATCATAATATTTTCCATTTACAATTGGATCTGGATAACATATCAGTTATAATATGCTTGTCTTGCTGCCTGTCTTTTTCCGTCTTTATTTTTCCTTACATATATAATTTCCACAAAACCATAATGGATATATATACTTACAGAATTGACATTCTTAGTACCAGAATTATTCCCATTTCCCTATATTATTTCTTTCTCAAAGCAGTATTTTATTTCATAAGGAAAATGTGAATTACGTATGTAAAAGTTCTCTAAACATTGTTGAAGCTGGTTTTAGGATTGAAAAATATAGGCGATTGTTCTAGTTTCCCTTCAGTATTCCTCAATCCTGTGTGAAGTAAAAAGTCATAAGGGACTTGGTGCAGAAGTGGAAAGATCTCATACCTTGTCCTCTCTGCACAAATCTATTTTAGGTTCTGGTCACCATTTAACATTTGATTAAAAAAAAAAAATAAAAAAAAAGAAATGTTGCTGTTAAAATAAAAGAGAGAGAGAGAGAGATGGGGAGAGAGAAGAATGCTATTTCACTGTCAGAAAAGCATAATAACATGATTCACTGTAAGAACTATGTGTCC